>JAEQBH010005812.1:0-139542 GCA_016808115.1 Tetrastigma voinierianum
ATGGACCAAGGCCTATCGGCGGTTACAAGGAAAAGACATGACTCAGGTACACAAACTTATTGCTGACTTAACCTTTTCCTTATAGAGAGTCAGTCCTCCTATTCATTGTTACTATTATTATAACTGTAGCCGAGTAAATTTACTCACGCGATGTTTATGTTTTTCCTGACTGCTTTACAAAGGATTCAACCTTTGAGTTTGAGAGAAAGAGGAATAGGCCAGAGAGATATGACAGGAATCTTGCTGAGAATACTCTGAAGGCTATTAAGAAGATCGATAAAGTCAGAGTTGATCGGGAGGCCAGACACCATACGCTCAGGTTATTCTTGCTTCTTGCTATTCATTGTCATTTGGTTCGTTCGGAGAGCGGAGAGCGGAGAGGAGCAGCATGAAGTAGAATGTATGTATGTATGTATGTATTCTTAAAAATCTTAGTAACATGTGTTGAAATATTTGGGCAGAATGAAAGGCAAGAAGGCGAAGGAGCAGAGAGAAGCAGCAAAAGAGTTGGAGCAGAGCATTCACATGGTCAAGCTCCATAACATTATTCAGCAAGAGCCATCTCTCACCTTGCCCAAAATCAAAGTCAAGGTTTCCCAACAACAATCAGAGGAAAATCATGCCATGGAAGAGTGATTTTTTCAGTCCTCTGGCAATTTTGTTGTCGCATTTATATTTTTATATTTGAATTTGGACCCAAATCTGATGTGTAAGACTGATTATTTGTGTTCTTTGTCAGTCTACAACTCTATAATTATTTCACCACAAATGCAGTAATAATAGTTGTTCTTTTCGTGGAATATTCCGTAACTTTGTTTTGAACACCAATTATAATTTTAAGTGACATTGAATCAAATCTCGTGTAGCATACAATTTTATTTATTTATTTTCTTTGTAGCATTTTATTTTCATTATGTTTGATAAAAACTCAGGTGTAGATTTATGGTTGTACTTATCTTACTTTTATATTTTAGTTTATCACTATTGCAAAATTTAAAATCGTTATGATACTTTTAAAGATCAAATAATAATAATTTTAAATAGTTATCATACTCCACAAAACCATTTTTAGTAATAAATTTTAATTTGTTGTGAAAATATTATAAAATGCGAACCTTAAGCATAAATTTTTCTTAGGGAAATAAGAGAGAGAGAGAGATAGATAGATAAGTTAGAGTTATATTAAGGAATTTGAAGAGGTGTATCATACGTTTCAAGAGGGATACACATCCAGAGAACTAATGAGATTGATGTTTTTTTTTTATTCACATTGTAGGATTATAAGGTTAAGTTATGGTTCAAATTGTTGAAGCCCCAAAGAATTAGGTCATGGTCGAATCTATAAACAACCTTCTTGAAGATTTATTTTTCCACACACTTTACATATAGCTTGGAAAGGCAAATTACCATCTTTGTAACATAGGACAATAAAAAAATTTAATGCTTATTAGGAAAGATATATAGAAGTAGTCAATGCTTATCCTCATCGTGGGTCTAAAACTTAGATGTTGGTAAGTTACTTCTTGATATGAAGCAATTGTTGAAACTCATGTGTAGAGGTGACTTTATGAAATAAAAATTTTGATGATTTTTTTTTAATTTTTGAATCATATATAGCTAACATATCAAGATCATGGGATGAACCACGTGGAAAGGATTTACACAAGTCCAAGTCTCAAAGTACTTCAAAGGGAGGAAGACACATGGTGAATGATTGTTTTAAAGGAGAAAATGAGGAGAAAGAGTGAACTTAAAATGAACAAGGACATGCTATTACTTCTACCTTTTCTTAATCAAAGAGGTGATAAATAATGTCCTTGAAATTTTAAAGTTTTCAGAAAATTAAAGCCAACGTACCAATCCTTGACATAATTAGACTAGTTCTAGCCCATGCCAAGTTTCTTACGGAATTACACCATAAAGAAAGGGATTTAGGTATTATAAATTTTGTTTTGACCCCACACATGATAAAAAAATGTCACCTTTGTGAGCACAGTTCGTTTTGACCTTGAGCATCGATGACCTAATATATACACACCAAAATAAAGGGGTTCGGTGACGGTGTGTGCAGCAGCCCTAAGTCATATATTAACATAATGATGGAGAAGAAAGAAAAGGAAGTAGGTTGATTAGGGTTGCATACATTTTCCTCGTGGGGAGTCTTTGTTTTATACTTGAATTTTCTCTTTATTCTTGGAAAGATAATCTTGTGATTTTGGTGGTAGAATCTCTCATTCCTTATCAGAGACCAATTTCTACTTAGATTTTTGGAAAAATAATATTACCAACTTAATGATAAGATTTGACTTTCCTTATCTAAACCAATTCTCCCTCATTTAGGATTATTGAATAGAGATGTGATGAATTAAGAGATCCGTGGATGAATCTCCTATAAGCAGTAGTGCATCAAACTAAGGGACTCGAGGATTCAGACGGGGCGTAGATTTTTTCATTTGAGTAACCCTAACCCCCGTATAGTTTTGAGGTAACAGACTGTTTTGGATGCTATTGAAGTTTAAATTAGGCAATGTGCCCATGCAAATGCTGGGTCTATTGGATAGTGGGTTTTGGGCCCAAAAGCCATAGTACTCACAACCTCCATGATAACCTCATATTCTTCCATTGTATCTTTAAGAAAGACATTATGAATGTCAAGTTGATATCATGCAAGTGTCGCACCCTTTAAGACAACAGTGGTAAGAATAACAAGAGCATAATTAATAGTTTCACAAGGATAAATGTGTCATGAAATTCTATATTGAACATTGGTTAAAACCTTTTGGAAACTAATCATGCATTATATTTGGTAGTTTAACATGGTATCAGAACTTGATCGATCTGGTAGGATGTTATGGATTCAATACCTCTCTCTGTAATTTAAATATTCCTCATTTATATATTTGAAAATTCATAGTGGATATCGTTTGGTTTGTTTGATTCTTCACATACATGCATGTATGGGGCCGCACGACGAACAGGGGTGTGAAACATGATATTCCCTTTAAACCCAAACACTACATGTTTGAGCTTTTAAGAGAATTGATTGTTTAATATCAACCCATATATAGAACCCATTTTCATTTTCAATTAACTTAACTTATGGTAGTGCCCTTAGGCCCGATTAAGCGGTAAAAGAGTGAGATGGATATACAAGATAATGATAATCAAATCGATAAGAGAGTACTATAATGTAATATACAAAATGAATGAAAAAAAACAAACTCATGGGAGTGAATTTTGATCTTAAATAGAGAAAAGAAAAAAAGAAACCTCCCTCTCAACAAACACTACGAAAAAACCCGAAATCCAAAAATTGGATGCATATGCTTCTGATTTTAGGGCCTTAATTAATGAACAAGCATTTGAATATAAGGTAATTAAAATCAATTTGTTAATTTTTTTTTGGAGCGAGAAAAATAATTTCAATGATTTAAAGTAGCAATACATCGATAGAAACATAGAATCAAAATCGTTAAAAACTATAAATGATGAAACAACATATAGATTAATAACATAGACAACAGCGTATCACATGTTGATGGTTGAGTGCATGTTGATATAACTTGATTATGATTAGAATCGCATGGCTACAGTTATAGGCGTATTGGCGTTATTGATTTGATAGTACGTGTTTTTCTTGCAAATACGTACCATGAAGGCGAAAAACAAATGCAGTGAGGGCGAGCGCAAATCACCTATCACATCCAAGCGATAACTTGAAGTATGCGTAAAGGCGATGTGTCCAGTATGAGGCGAGAGCGATGTGTCCAGCATACACCTTTAAGGCCACGATTAATTGCGTCATGAAAAAAACGTAAAGCTTAGATCTATGTGGAATAGTCATTTTTGAGAAAGAAAAAGGTGAAAAGAGGTGTAAAAAGGATTTCAGGTCAAAAATGAGAAAAAAAATCACAACTCATTATTTAAAGAAAATAGGCTAGTAGAGAAAAAATTAAGAGAAAATGAGGTTAGGGTTAGTACCCAATAATTAAATCAATTTGTTATTAAGAATTTGTTTCAATATTTATTTGGCAAAGGTGTAGTTTTGGCAAAAATTTTACCAAAATATCGGACAATATTCCCAGCCAAGTTTTGGAAACTTTTTGTTTGACTAATGACTACCAAAGAAATGGGAGAAAATCCCGAAATATCGGGGATATTTCCCGAAAATTACAAGGTGCCCAGTCTCAGTCTCAGCACTTTCTGAAGTACATCTTGCACTTATTCTCCAACAAGGACGAAAAAATGTCGGATATATGAGCGATATATAGTGTATCGATAGGTCTCAAAACGAAATCCAGCATTGAAAATCTGTTGATGAAATATCAGTAGAATATCGGAATCATCAACGATATATCAAAATATTAGGGATAAATCAAGAATGGAGTATGCTTGTGTGGAAACACAAAAAATGGAGAAAATCACAAAAAAAATAGTTGATATATCGGTGATAAATCAACGACATATGATCCATATTTTTTTTCGAAAAATAGCCTCCACCTTCGGAAAAAATACACAAAAGAAAGAAAAGTAGAAATCATGAGAAAGAAAGAGAAAAAGGAAAATGAGAAGTCCCCCCCGGCACAGCACAGTGAAGGGGATCCTGTCCTAAAAACATTTTAGGAATTGGGACTCATAGGGTTTAATAGAAATCAATGATCTCTGTGAAAGATGTATTATGGTTTAGATCTAATCTTATAAAATGAAGATAATGTGCCCAAAAACGATATTTTTGTAATATTTATTCACCGATATTTTTAATATATCCGTAAAATCCAAATACCCATATATGTGTGTGTTTACCGATATTTTTATCATTGTCTCCAAGGCCAAGCTGGGAAGAAAGGAAGAAGCATACTACAATTTGTGCAAAACGCCAGACCTAAGCAATGTATGCTCATCTTCCGAACTATCTTCCTCCACCACCTTACAATCAGTGCTTTATCATCGTCTTTTTTTTTAAGAGATTTAACACTGTTTTGTTCTTTATTCTCTTTTGATTCGGGTGATTGAAGAAATTAGCATATTACTGTATCTGTCTTCAATAGGCATTTAGGCGTTTGGTTTTTTCTCTGGTTGAAGATTAAATAGAGTTAGAATATTACTGTATTTAGGCATATTACTGTATCTGTCTTCAAAAGAAAATATGAAAGAAAAAAACAATAGAGTTGAATCTGGCATATTATTTTTATTTATTACTTCAAACAAAATTTATTAGTTTTAAAGATTAAATAATTTAAGAATTTATAAGTTTTTAAGTAATTTTATTTATATTTGATTTTTGCTTTGGTTATGTTTTGTTAGAAAGTCGAGAAAAATCAAATGAAAGAAAATAGGAAGGAAAAATATAAGAAAAAAAAAATGAAGGAACTAAACAAATAGAATTAAATTTTGTATAACATTTTTATTTGCTACCTTAAATCAATTTTATGTATTTAAACTCATCAATATAAGGAATTACAAATAATTTTAAAATACTTAAATTTCTAAGCAATTATTTATATTTGATTTTCTTTAAAAAAAATTAGTAGACACTTTTGAGAAGGTGAATTTGATTCGGAAGCGTCTTCTCATGAATCGATCCAGCGGGGGCGATGCGAGGGCCCCCTTTCAGCTTGATCCACGAAAATTCGATCCAGTTGTCTAAAGCAGTCTCAAAAATTTAGATTAGGCGTAAGCGGTCGCAAATTTTGCTCGGGTATGCAGCTTGATCCCAAAAATTCTTACACTAGGTAACATAATGAACATGATAATTCACTAACTCGATAAACAATGTAGATTGGTGATAATCACTGGAAAAGTGCAATTTTTAGTACTTAATTTTCAAGAAATAAAACTTTTTCCCTTTACTGCTGCTGTTCTTGGAACCTGGGTTGAGCATAAACCTAATGGTAATTATGTCCAGGTATGGGAAAGAAATTAAGTTCAGATTTGTTACAACTCCCATTATGGTGACACTTGACTGGAACAAGGAGTTCGACATAATGTATGATGTCAGTGATTATGCTATAGGAGCAAAAAAATATATGGAAAACGAACAGTAGGTAGTAACCTTAACCAAAATTTTAGATGAATGCATTCTATTTGAAACGGTGTGCTTGCTTTTAACGTATTTATGAAAAGCGATATGCGGTTTCGACTGGTTTAGATTATTACATGTGCTCAAGTAGTAAATTTATGAGCCGGTGTGGATAAGCATTGTTGTGCCCTCGAAAAGCTTATTAGCAAGCGCATCGTCATCACCAAAAATTATATTTTTAAGCATATTTTCTTTCCTTAGTATTTTGAGAAGCAAAAATACTCTTTAATTTTTTATTAAACTGATTAACGTAGAAAAATCTTTTCCTTTGTATTTTTAACAACATTATATTTAGAATAAATATTATTAGTGTTTTTATCAACATTTTATGGAATTACGTCATTGGTAGAAAGTGTTTTTTTTTTATATTTGGTTAAAAGACATCAAATACTCTTAAATTTGTGAATTTAACTTCATACATGTTTTTTCTTCAAAAATAATTAATTTTGGATAAAAATGTTATTTTTTATTTTATGTATTTATATTATACCTTAAGAGAATGGATTATTTTTTGCATGAAAACAAGAAAAACATTTTTGTCAAATCAAACAACATATTTCAAAATTTGGGTTTTCAAAAGATCAATTAATAAAATCACATTTTTTCTTCCTTATGAGGAAATAATAGGTAAAGAATTATTATGGGCTTTTTTTTCCCTGAATTTTAGTGGAAGAGCCCTGTATGCCCTGGTGTAGCTTCGCCGCTGAGCCATATCATTGAAAGATTGTTCTTTTTTTTAATCATTGAAAGATTGTACTTAATTGTCAAAGGTCGTATCTTTGATTAAGAAAACAATGTAGAAAATTTTAATTAAAATAATTACTTAAAATTTGAGTTTTTAGTTTATGTTTTTTTTTCATAAATGTATGAAAACACACTATCTTATTGAGAAAAATGATGGGAACTTCTTTACAATCATCCTATAAACCTTTCCTTGCAAAGAAATTTTGTTCCATTTATGAGCTTATCTTGTGTTATGCTCTTTGAGTGTGATATAAAATTGTAAACCTAAACTCCACAAATGCACGAGCCTATAAATAGTAAAAGTGGATTTGTTTTTAAAATCCGAATATCGTTTCTACGGAGAGTATGATGTTCGATTGATCAGTAGGATTAAGTACCCCGGTTATTAAAACCTTTCACTATCTAAGCGATTCAATAATTTGGAAAAATGATTTTGAAATTGAGAACAAAACAAAACAAGAATGATTTATGCCCAACTAATGAGGAATGAATTAACTAGAAGAAAATACTTAAGGATAAAAAGACTAGGGTTGATTGCTTTCTTTGATGCTTCTTGATTTATATGAATTAAGCATGCGTTAAGTGAAAGTACAACTTGTGTTCGTCTAAGGAAAATGTATAAAGTTCTCACTTTCATGTCTCCCTCCAATTTCTCACACTAACTCCATATTCACAGTTACGTCATTCTAGGTAATTAGGATGATATTTTTCTAAGGCAATTTTTCCTTAAACTTTCTATTGGTCACTGTTACGTCTTTGCAACCCGGACTATGCAAGAGTTGGTTACAATTACGTCCTTACAACCCTCACACAATGTTAATTGATGTCTTACCCTACTAAAATCCTTTTAGTACTAGACATTTCTAATTCCCTAAACTTCTTTGATTAGGTTACCTTAATTAAACCACACTAGAATGAAATAGCCAAGACCCCGAGTTAATTTATAATTGTCACTATGGAAACTCTAGATAAATGCTTTACAAAATAGGTCTCAAACACATTTCCCAATATGATTTAATTAGAAGAAACCGTAATCATCAAAGATCTACACCAACAACATCAACACAAGCATTCTTCCATAAAACTATTCTAAAAATTATATAAATCAAACATCAAATCCAATAATCAACCTTAGAGTATGTTTAGCTGCTCATTACAACCAACAAATCTATAAAAAAAAACATGTCTATTACAACCATGAGAATGAAAGAGATAAAAAGAGAGTATAAGTTAGAGATAAAAAATAGCTTAAAGATGAATGAATCTCCAAGAGCTACTCCAAGGCTGAATGAGATCCTCTAGTGGGTTAAATCTTCAAGATAGCTCCAAAGCTAAGCTAAAAGAACAAAAATCTATAACCCTAAGTGTTCTCTCTCGAAATCCAAACCCTAATAACATAAAAAATAAGTGTTTATATAGTGCCTTGGGAAATGGGTAGCAAATAAGGCCAAAAATAGAAAGGCTACGCCCATGCCTAACAACGAATGTCTCAACATCGGCGTGCATGTTGCGACATGTTAGAATGTTTATCTCAAGAACTCCTTTGGATGTCGCGACATACCTGAAAGTATGTCTTCAAAATTGCTCTTGAATGTCGCAACATGCAATAACTTTGTCTTTAAGATTGTCCCTTGGATGTCCAAATAACTGATCCGATGTCGTGACAAACACTGCTACTTCAGCAGTTGCACTCCAATTTGCCTTGTTTCTTGCTCTAATTGCATGCTTTTCATCATGATTCCTCTGAAAATGATCGGGTGGGATTTAGCATATATTGCATGATTATGGTGTGAATCTAGCATCAAAAACCTATAATCTACATGAAAAACATACTTAAATGCAATTGAGATTCACACCTAACAAATACCCCCAAATTTAACATTTTGCTTGTCCTCAAGCAAAGAAACAAAACCATTTCCCAAAAAAATTGCTCACCAAACACAATAAGATATGTGAGCTTGATGAGGAGAAGATTTTTGTGACATTTGCCTCGGATGACTGGACTGTTATGAAGAAGACTTTGAGATAGTAACTTCCAGAAAATAAGGCGACCATAAGCTAAACATACCTAACCAAGGTTCTTGGGTGTGTGTGTGCCTCTTACCCCATTTAGTCAATTGTAGCTTAGATGAAATTAGATGAACTAGAGAGGAATGGGGAATCTCACACTCACATGGTGATCCCACGATGCTAAGTGTCTAAGACTCCGTAGGCTTGCTAGACATATCATTCTCCACTAATGTAGGCAATTTACAACTCTTAGGATCAAATAGGTCTTCAATGGCTTGTAATGTATCACTTAGATAAAGGGTAGATGAGTAGGTCATTTTAGGTTTGTGTTTACCCAAAACATACACACTTCCTTTTCCTCTTCAATGTTTTCTTTCCATCCTTTAGCAAAATGGGTTTTCACACAATTGAATCTTTCACAACTTCCCCCAAACTTGTTTCATTGCATCTTTTTCATCACATGGCTCCCCTTTTTTTTTTTTTTTTCGCCATCCCTATAAGATCACCGAGAAGCGTTCACATTTTGAACCACAAGGTCTGGTAGTCTCGATGTTTAACCCCTTAAGCTTTCTACCTACCTTATGTAACGAGCTTTAGGTCATCAACTCTCAAACCAGTTAGTCTTAGGGTATCAGGTGTTAAAACATCCCTTCGGACTTAAACACTCAAGGTAGGAAGGCTATAAGGCCAAAAGTGGTAAGAACTTTTGGTTAAATAGGCAACTATATGGTCAACCCATTAAGCTTTAAGCTCAAATATCTCTCATTTTCATCATGTGAAAGAATTTTCAATCATCGTTCACCATAGACATCACTATAGTCTCACAACAAGCTCAACTAAAAACAAAAACAAAACTTTTCAAGTATTTTTTAATTTTTCAAATTTTTATAATTTTTTTTTGACAAAAAATTCACCAAAGATCAATATTGACTACTAAATGGTAGGTACGGAAATGATGATTCTCATACATTAAGGCACAAGAATTGATAAACATGAAGGCTCAAAAACATTCATTCATCAATAAAGTATAACTTCCCAAAAGTTTGTCAAAACAATCTAAGATGCAATCATAAAGTAAACAACTGCAATATAAAAATAAAACACACTAAAAACAAACTCAAATTGAAAAATAAAACAAGTTCCAATGGTTCCAAAGTATAGATGTGAGGAGGAAGAGAGAGAGAGAGAAAGACAAAGTTCAAAACATGATCCAATATACCCCCAAACTTAAAAGAAGCACTGCCCTTAGTGCCCTTAGTGCAAGCAAAATAAACACCCCCCCCTTTGCATGCATCAGTCATCATTTGTTGGTAGTGGAGTTTGGGTGGGCTGGTGGCAAATGGTGAACAAATGGTGGAGGGCAGCATAAGGAGTCTTGAGAGGTGGGGTTGTGGTAGTGGGCCATCAAGCAAGCCAACTATTGAGTGTTTTGCTCATGTCGCTTTACCATAAGCCTCTAATTTTGATGCAAGTATTCCATGATGAACCTTTGTTGGTGGAACTCCTCATGACACCACATTAATGATGGTTCATCATCGCCTGACTCGTCTCCATGGGTAGATCGGGAATTCTCCAGCCTATTCTCCTTCTCTTCTTGCCTTTCCTCTTCGTCTTCTTCTTCATCACTATCCTTGTAACCATCGTCTGCTTTAAAATTTTAGAAAACAAAACCCATCAAGGAACGTCTTGTGACATCAAAATGATTCAAAACCAAGAGGAAGCGGGATTTATACCTCTTATCGGTCTCAAACTGAACTAGAAGGGTGATGCAGCTGCAACCGAAAAAAACCACGTCCTTTGTTTGCTTATAATATTATCCACACGAAGAGTGGAGCTGATAAATTTGAAGGCAACGGTCTTAGATGAAGTCTCGGTGCCAACAGAGCCTATATCTGAAGAGGGAAGCCAAAAAACCCGAGTCTCACAAAGAGGAGTTGTTCTTGAAGAACACTCTCTTTATCTCAAGAACACCCTTCTTAAGAATTGTGAACAAAATAAAAGCTTAGGGTTAGGATTTTCCATAAAGTCCTTTTATAGGAAAAACCTTACCCTTGAAATGTCCAAAGTGCCCCTCTCTTTGAGAGATGATAGGCTACATGCATCCCTATGCGTTATGGCATGTTCCCTCATGACCCTTAAGCCCATGAACAAGCCCAAGCTTGCTTAATATTTCAGTGGGGGCTTTTGATCCCAGGATTCCACTAATCCCGTGACATTCCAATCTCGAGATTGATCTCCCTCATATTGGGATCACATCCAAATCTGTTTTATATCAGCTCCACACTCTTCTAAGTGTGTGACCCATTAAGTTCCCAGTTATGTTGGCCACTTGATTCAACTATTGAATCAAGCAAGTCATGAGCGATATCTAGCAACACATCATGACCCATAATTGACCAGAGAGTCATTGATCTAACTGCTAATCCTTCCATTGACAATTTTTGCAAAATTCTTTCTTTCATCAATCTATACCCCACCCGGTTCAAAGCATGGACAAAGTGTAACTCCCACTAGATTGGCTACACCACATCTAGCCCAAGTGATATTAGATCTTGTCCTTGGACTCTTACTCAACAGTAATGCACCTGAAGATATTCTTCATGGAATTTCCACTATGGCTAGAGATTTCTAATTAGTGATCTTGACAAAAGGCCATAGGTATCTCCCTCTGTGGGGTGTGAATCTTTTGTTAATACTCAATTACCTTGGAATATCTCAAGTTGGCCTTAATCATCACCCTATGAGGCGACCTCTGGTAGGCAACAAGAAATTGATGTTTTACCCTAATAAAATACATTTAGTACTATATATTTCTAATTTCCTAAACTTATTTGATTAGATTAAATTGATTACCACAATTGAGTCATGAAAGAATGAAATGGTCAAGGCCCGAGGTTAATTATAGATGTCACCATGGAAACCCTGATAAATCTTTCGCAAATTGGGTCTTAAGTGCATTTCCCAACATGAAACAATTAGAAGAAACCATAATAATCCTAGATTTACATCAACACAATCATATATTTACAAAACTATTCTAAAAATTATATAAATCAAGCATCTACTTCAACTTAATCAATCTACAGAGGATAACTACCTCCATTACTACCCATAAATCACACAATATCATGTTTATTACAATAATAATAAGAAGGAAATGAGAAAAGAGCAAAAGCTAGAGATGTGAAAATGATTTGAAGTGAAAGCCCTCAAACATTGCTCACGTAGTAGGAGGTCCTCTAGTAGGTTGGATCATCGAAATCCGCTCCAAATCCGAAGTAAAATGTTCAAAAATCGAAACCCTAACGTGATTATAGAAGAAGAGAGGATAAACACTAGATAGGTGTGTTCTCTCTCAAAGTCCGAACCCTAATAACCTAAAAATGAGAGCTTAAATATCTCCCTTGGAAAATAGGCTGCGAATAAGGCCTAAAAATAGAAAGTTTTCTAGGCAAGCCTGACTGAAGGATGTCATGACATCAAGTGCTATGATGCCATGACATCACTGCAACATGGAAAAATTCATGTCCAATAGGAGTAACAATGTCGCGACATCATCAATCCTTATGTCTTGACATGGCTGCATGTTGGATTCTAAGAGTCTTTATGGAGTTTGATGTTGCGACATCCAAAGTGTTGATGTCGTGACATCACTGCAAGTTGATCTTCAACAGGGATGTCTTGATGTTGCGACATCAACCTTGATGTCGCGATGTCGCGACATCAAGTTTGATGTCACAACATGGGCTATGTAGTAGTAATTCTCCTCGGATTCTTCATAGCTTTCTTTTGCTTGTTTTCGTTCTTGTCGCAAAATATAAGTCGAAGGAGATTTAGCATAAACTTGAACAATCAGGGTGTGAATTTAGCATTAGCTCAAAATACGCAGTATACTGCAATGCTATAATTCACCTAACCAAAAACTTGTTAGGCTTTGTGCGTGTTGTATAAAAATATTTACCCCAATGCTGCCGAGTGCACGAATACAAGTAAAGTGGTTTTCAATTTAAAAAAAAGGGATATCAATCCCACAAGGAAGGTGGTTTAGTGGGGACTAAGTACCCCGACGAATAGAGATTTTCACTATTTAAGCTACAAAATGATTTGGAATGGGTATTTTCAAAAAACAAAAATAAAATAAAACAATGGAAAACTGGGAATGATTAATGTTCACTCACTCGAAATGGGTCGATTTTCGAAGAAAACACTCAAGGATAAGGTACTAGGGTTGATTGTCTCCTTTGATGCATTTTGATTTATATCCATTAAGTACAAGTTAAGTGAAAGTATACTTGTTCATATTCAAGGGACATAATATGAGGTTTCCACTCTCGTGGCACCCCTCAATTTTGCACACTAATTTCCTATTCATCGCTAAGTCCATCTAGGCCATTAAGCATGATACTTTTCTCTTAGGCATCATATTGGTCACCTCTAAGCCCATGCAATAGAACTACCCAAACTATGTAAGAATTGGTCACCTCTAAGTCCATGCAATCCCTACATAATGTCAAAATGATGTTTTATCCTAATAAAATTCATTTAGTACTAGACATTTCTAATTTCCTAAACTTCTTTGATTATGTTAAATTGATAACCACAATTGAGTCATGAAATAATGAAATGGTCAAGGCCCCATGTTAACTTCCAACTGTCACCATGGAAACCCTAGGTAAATATTTCACAAATTGGGTATTAAGCGCATTTCTCAACACAAAACAATTAAAAGAAATCATAATAATATAAGATTTACATCAACCAACATCAACATAAGCATGTATTCACAAAACTATTCTAAAAATTATATAAATCAAACATCAACTTCAACAATCAACCCTAGAGGATGTTTAGCCACTCATTACAACCCTCAAATCCAACAAAATCATGTTTATTACAACAATAATAAAGAATGAGGTGTGAAAAAAGCAAAAGTTAGAGATACAAAATAGATGTGAAGTGAAAAAAACCTCAAAACTTTGCTCTGAGCCGTAAGAGGTCCTCTAGCAGGTTGGATCTTCAAAACCCGCTTCAAATCTAAATTAAAAATGCTCAAAAATTGAAACTCTAATGTGATTCTAGAAGAAGAGATGAAAATTCCTATACAGGTGTGTTCTCCATCAAAGTCTGAACCCTAATAACCTAAAAGTAAGAGCCTAAATAACTCCCTTGGAAAATGGGCCACCAATAGGGCCTAAAAATATAAAGTTTTTTGGGAAAGCCTGATTGAAGGATATCGCGACATCAAGGGCTATGATGCTGCGACATCACAACAACATTGGAAAATTGATGTCTAATAGGAGTAACGATATTGTGACATCACCAGTCCTGATGTCGCGACATGGTTAGATATTGGATTCTCAAGGTCTATGATGGAGTTTAATGTCACGACATCCAAAGTGTTGATGTCGCGACATCACTGCAAGTTGATCTTCAATAGGGATGTCTTGATGTCATGACATCAAAGTTGATGTCACAACATGGGCTCTATAGCAGCAATTTTCCTCTATTCTTCATAGCTTTCACTCATTTTACTTGCTTTTTATTCATTATTTGCAAATTGTAAGCTGGGAGGAGATTTAACATAAATTTGAACAATCAATGTATGAATTTAGCATTGAAAGCTCAAAATACGCAAGAAATGCATGCTATAATGCTAACATAATTCACACCTAACCAAAAACTTGTTAGGCTTTGTGCATGTTGTATAAAAATAGTTGCCTAAAATACCGCAAGTGCACTGGTCACAAGTAATAAAGTGGTTTTCAATTTAAAAAAACGGATATTGATCTCACGGGAATGTGGTTCAATGAGGACTAAGTACCCTAGCTAATGGATATTTTCAATATTTAAGCTACAAAATGATTTGGAATGAATATTTTCAAAAAAACAAAAATAAAATAAAACAAAGGAAAACTGGGAATGATTAATGTTCACTCTCTCGAAATGGGTCAATTTTCGAAGAAAACACTCAAGGATAAGGTACTATGATTGATTGTTTCTATTGATGCATTTAGATTCATATCCATTAAGTACAAGTTAAGTGAAAGTATACTTGTGCATGTTCAAGGGACAGAATATGAGGCTTCCACTCTTGTGACTCCCCTCAATTTTGTACACCAATTTCCTATTCATCACTAAGCCCATCTAGGTCATTAAGCTTGATACTTTTCTAAGGCCACTTTTCCCTTAGGCGTCCTATTAGTCACCACTAAGTCCATGCAATAGAACTACTCGAACTATGCAAGAATTGGTCACCGCTAAGTCCATGCAATCCCCACATAATGTCAAATTGATGTTTTACCCTAATAAAATTCATTTAGTATTATACATTTCTAATTTCATAAACTTCTTTGATTCGGTTATATTGATTACCATAATTGAGTCCAGCTATCAGCATGAAACCCTAGGTAAATCTTTTGCAAATTAGGTCTTAAGTGCATTTCCCAACACAAAACAATTAGAAGAAACGATAATAATCCAAGATACATCAACACTAGCATATATTCACAAAACTATTCTAAAAATTATATAAATCAAGCATTAACTTCAACAATCAACCCTAGAGGATGTCTAGCCACTCATTACAACCCTCAAATCCAACAAAATCATGTTTATTACAACAATAATAAAGAAGGAGATGAGAAAAGAGAAAAAGTTAGAGATACAAAACAAATGTGAGTTGAAAAACCCTCAATACTTTGCTCTAAACCGTAAGAGGTCCTCTAGTAGGTTGGATCTTCGAAATCCACTACAAATCCGAAGTAAAATGTTAAAAAATCGAAACCCTAATGTGATTATAGAAGAAGAGAGGAGAAACTCTAGATAGGTGTGTTTTTCCTCAAAGTCCTAACCCTAATAACCTAAAAATGAGAGCTTAAATAGCTCCCTTGGAAAATGGGCCACGAATAGGGCCTAAAAATATAAATTTTTCTAGGCAAGCCCGACTGAAGGATGTCGCAACATCAAGGGCTATGATGTCGCGACATCACTGCAACCTGGAAAAATTGATGTCCAACAAGAGTAACAATGTCGCGACATCATCAATCCTAATGTCTCGACATGGCTACATGTTGGATTCTCAATGTCTCTAATAGAGTTTGATGTCGTGACATCTAAACTATTGATGTCACAACATCACTGCCAGTTGATCTTCAATAGGGATGTCTTAATGTCGTGGACATCAAGGCCAATGTCGTGACATGGGCTCTATAGTAGCAATTCTCATTTCTTCATAGTTTTCACTCCTTTTGCTTTCTTTTTGTTCATTATCTGCAAAATATAAGTCGGGAGGAGATTTATCATAAACTTGAACAACCAAGGTGTGAATTTAGCATTGAAAGCTCAAAATAAGCAAGAAATGCATGCTATAATGCTAACATAATTCACACCTAACAGTCTCAACACCCTATTCTTATAGATTTGGTTATCACATCTCTATCTCAAACACCGAGTCTATGGAAAGCATTGATGTTTAGATAATCCTAAGACCATGTGGGAGTCATGCCCATCTCTAGGCTATGATCATCTCACAGTACTCTATTCTAAACCCATTCTCCTATCTCCTCTTGGTTTCAATTTGAATGCATAATCATGTAGAGATTGGCCAAAGTGCCCATAAGCAATAAGAACATAATAAAATATTCAATATATAAACGAAATTATACTTAAAGATTAAATCAAAACACGAAAACATTTTTTTTAACCCAACTACATCATAGTTGAAGACAAACGAAACTAAAACATAACTATTGAAGGTTCAAAATTAAAACAATAAGAGAACATAGAAGAAGAAGAATTATGGAACTCGGATGAATTCCTTCGTCGCCTCCTTTAGCTATCATGAACTCCTCTTGATTCCTTTTCTCTCCTCCAATTGATGTCCTCCTTATTTTTCGGTTTCCTCTCCTTTTAAATTACAAAAACAGGGCCTCCATACTTGCCTTTTTGCGTGTCTTTCCTAATCTAGATCTCCCAAGAATCATCTCCACCATTTTGGCTTGATTTCCTTATATTTTTACTTCTCATTATAATTTCTTTTCACTTTGAGTGGTTGCAAACTTTCAAGTAAATACCTCTTAGTGGTCGTGGAAATTGACTAAGGGGCTTAGACTATACGAATAATTTTCCATTCACGACCGAAAGTCACTACAAAACTTTTTGTAGGTAGGTCGCTCTACCAAGAAGGTGAAATTTCCTTTCACAACGAATGATAGTCACTATGAAATTGGACATGGGAAAATTGGCAGTACTGAGAAATTTTTGCAGTCATTGGTGGTGACTGCAAACTTACTACAAAATTTTCTAGAACTTCCTTCTTTCTTCCAATTCAATTCTTACTTACTACCGACCATGTATGACACGTGCTATTAGCCTCGGGGCACTTGTAGCTTGCCTTAATAGCTCTAAATCTTGCCAAATTCACCTATTTACCTACAAAAAGTCACATAAACTCGAGATTTCATTAGTCACATGCTTAGGAATTAATACAAGCTATATTGAAGGATATATGGTGATAAGTATTCAATTAGTGCTTAAAATATGTATGTGAAAACACGTTAATTTGAGCATTCATCACAAACATTGTATTGGATCAACTCGCTTTGGATGTCATTAGTAGTTCTCATCATAGTGATGTCTTCTTTTTGTTATGAGACCCAATATCACCATAGATCCCCTACACGAGAAGTTCTATGTTTTGACACAATTCATTATTATCTGTAATAGGTTGGTAATACAAATTGTAGTTGGACATAGAAAAAATCATGCGGAGGGACATGAGTGGATGGAAGGAATTTGTCACACCTTTTAGAGAGATATCCATGGGCCCCTCTGCATGTGAGACTAGAAAATGCATGGTGCTCAATGAATTAATAAGGGTTATTAATGTCATTTGTATTATTAATCAACTTGGAGGTTGAGAAATTGCATGACTGAACTTTACAAGGGTGACTTAATCAATGTATTGTGTTCAATCAGGATATCGAATGACAAAAGGACTATGACGTTCACCATGGATTAGGTCATTTCGAACTATGGACATCCACATAATTTAGGTGGTCATAATGTCTTGCTAGAGGCTACTAATGATTTATGGGCTCGAAATAGGTTTTGAGCTCCTTACCAATATTATGTGGACCTATAGGGTCTTACACTTAGAAAGAGCTAGAAACCATATTTGGGCTTAAATTAATATTTAAACCCAATGGATCTCCTCATGGGACCATTCTTTGTCAAGAGAGAGGCGACTAGGGTTTTCGAGAGTCAACTCGTGTGCTAGGACACTCTCATCTCTTAGGGTTTCCAAGGCGTATTTTCGTGTGGATTGATAGGCCTTTTGTGTGATATACATTTAAACCCAGTGAAAAGGTATATAATTTATGTCTATTAGCGCAAGTATACATGTATCAAGTAATACTGTGTACGCGAGGTACAAAGATCGATCCATAGGGAAAAATGGGGCACTAAATACCAAAATTGCAATACTCTTCTAATATCCAAACAGTCAACAATGATGGTTGGAACTAAATTTAAACTAAGCTAATCTAATTTCAATATGGAAATTGAACTATGTAAGTAGGGGTTTCAAGAGATAGTAAAGTTGTAGGGTTTTTTGTGCAATTGGATAGTCCACTTATATTTGAACCAGAATCTTATTCTATTGTTTCTTGAGGAAGTTCTCAAGGCGGGGATTCGTCTAATTGGGTTTAGAAGCCTCCTCTCGAGGTCATATAACCTACCAACTAGTATTAGGTTTCTTGCTTCTTAGCTCAACCTCAACCCTAAAGATGCCTTAAGACACAAGAACCTCACACGCCTCCTAATAACTGATAATTTCTACACTTCCAGACTAATTAGGTTGATTCACCTACATCTAATTCTCTACTCCCTTCTCATATCTCGTAGAGAACTACTTACCACATTAATATTGACCAGATATCAACATGTAAACAAATCAAGTATGAATCAATAGAGGTGCAATCATATGAAACAACAGGCGAAGAAACCCTAGCAATTAACTGTAAGCTTCATGTCCAAAATACATCCAAAAACCCTAAATTGTAAGTTTAGAACATAATGAGAATCTGGAGCATTATAAGGTTTATAGAAAACATGAAAATAAAGAAAGAAGAAACTCTAGGATGAAAGATTGATGGAATCTTCCGTCTTCTTCCTTCAGATCTCGGGTCTTCCAATTGTCCTGGTGTCACATCCGTTCTCCCTCTTCTCTCTAAGTTAAGACCCCTCCAGGCGGAACCCGCATAATCCACAGAATGTGTTCTCTTTTATGAGTCTTGGCCAGGCTATATAGTTTGTTGGCGCGTTGCCGTCACGACGAAGGCGCTGTCTACTTGAACCCGTAGGTAGGTTCTCTGAAAAGCATGATCGTCGTGATGAAGATGGATTCGTCGCGACAAACCTATAGCTTTGTCCATGTGATCTTTCTACTTCGTCGCGCCGAACAACTTCTATGGATTGCAACATGCATAACGTTTTCGTTTAAACTCCAAATTTGGTGTTCTTGGTATCGTTGGAAATCTCTTGAAGTGTAGAATTCATCCATATAAATCTTGATGTCATTTGAGCTCATCTTGTAGCTTAAAAAGTAGGAATACAGTGGCTGTTACTTATGCTGTGTAGGAAATTGCTAATTTTTCCTCATTTTTTCCTCATTTTCATATAATTCCGCCAAATGGTTTACCTAATTAGAAAGATGAATATTTAGAGCATTAGGACACTTATTTAACATAAAAACTACTAAAAATGAAGTAAAACATAGGGCTAAAATGAATATTTTATATACTCATCATGGATATCTGTAAAGGTGCGAGTGCTCCTACTATACCTTTCGTGTCGACAAGAAAGTCTTCACACACATTTGAGGGCACAAAGGAAGGACTACGTAAAGAATGTATTTGTTTCTATCCCTGAACTGTGTAATCAAGTCGCATGGATCCTCTGATGGGTTTATAGGGTAGAATATTTTAAATTTTCGCTGCTTATTATATGTAATGTTGCTCTAAAAACCCAACACTTAGCTGTCCTAGCTACTATTCCAGACTAAATTACCATGTTTAGCAAGTAAGAAAGGGATAGAAAATAGGGGAAAAGTGAGAAAAAAATTCTAAATAAATTATTCTAGAGAATTCTAAAATTTTAAAAATGTCAAAAGGTGAAAACATATTAAAATTATTTATGGTGTTAAAACATTTATTTATAGTGTTAAATGGTGAGGTGGCCACATGACACCTTGACATAGTTGGTCTAAAAATATATTAAAATTCAAAAATACATTTGGTGCAAAGAAAATTTTAGTTTTGAAGCTTTCCTCATTTTGCATGAACTTAGAGAAATTTTCACACAACCTTGCAAAATTTTCATAGAGATTTGGGAAATTTCGCAAGTCTTTACAAACTCAAATTTTGTTGCATCCAAATTCTCCTCTTTGTTTGGTTTCACATGGGTATGTGAAATTTTCACCACTCTATACGAGAACTAGCAAAGAGATGAAATTGGTATTTTTTTTTTCCTTCCTTTGGCTTTCTAGGTCTATTCCATCTGCTTATCATACATTCTCAAACCTCTCAAAGATTAGAAAACTCTATTTTCCCTTCATTTAGCTTCTTAGGAATGTTTCATCTCACGTTTATTACTTTGGAAGCTTTTAGAAACCTTATGCACAACAATATGTATCTCATAAAAGCTTTGCTCACTTCATCTGTGGATTTTCTCTATTTCCGTCTTTTGCTTTTTTATTTTTTATAGCTCAAAACAAAGGGAAAAAAAAATACTCCAAAAACATCAATTTATTAGTTTTGCAATTCTTAGGATCACAATATGCCAAATTAAGGACAATAACTACCCAAAATGAACTCAAACCATATGAATTAAGCTCTTAAAAACACAACTTTTGGGTAATATTCAGTTGGATATTTAGATTCTGACTTTACTAGCTAACTTGATTCTAGAAAGTTGATATCTGAATATGTATTTTTATTCGTTTGAGGGGTCATTTTATAGTGAAGTACAAAAAAAAACATTGGTTGATACATTGAAGCAGAATTTGTATCATGTTTTAAAGCAAAATCATAGGCTATTTAGTTAAGGAGTTTTATTTGAAGGCTTTAGGTTGTTGACTCAATCTCTAAGTTGTTAAGGATTTACTACGAGAATTCCATTATAGTATTTTTGACCAAAAGTAATAATGCTGAAAGTTGCAGTAAACACATTATTTAACTATTAGATAACATGCCAAGTCAAACAAGGTGGCTACTAAGTATATTAGTATTAAATTGATTATTATAGATTCCTTGATGAGAGATAGCCACCTAAGACTTGCAAGGAACATGTTGAGCATATGAGACTTAATTCAATTCTGTGGATTTCATGTAATTGAGATACCCTTATGTTTTATCACATCTTGGTCAGTATTAAGACTTCAATAACTTTAACTTTTTGTTTTTTCATTTGGTAATATACATAAAGATTAGAGAATAACGATATCAAGTAAACCCTGAATTAGAATTTGTAAGCTAATACTCATTCCCAAAGGACTCACCTCATGATTCATGGGATTCAAACTCCTATTCCCAAAGGACTCATATCGATATTAAGTAACGATATTGTTCTTATTCAAAGGAGAAAGTCGTGTTGAAATATATGGAAGGTAATACTCATTCCTAAAGGACTCATCTCATGATTCATGTGATTCAAACTCTTTTGATTAAGTATAAGGATCTAGGGAAATTTGTTGTGTATCAATTAAATTGATACATATTAAGTGATTTATGGACATAACCAAGTGAAAGAATTTTGGAAATTATATATATTGATTTTCCTTGAAAGGTGTGTGACATGTCTCAAAATAGGTAATCACCCATTTGTAGTAGTAAGATGATATCATTTCAAAACAACCCTTAGACTTCTTTAATAGAGACAAAAACAGATGAAAAGCTGTGTCAAATTTTAGTAGAAGGAATAAGGTTTCTAGTCTATAAGAAGAGGCTTATGAGTTCCACCAATGTGTAGAAATAGGTCTTGCATGTACTAGATAACTATTCCTTGCTTTTGTGAATCTACAACAAATTATTGAAATGTGATAGCCATAACCAAAGATATAATCATAGAAACTTTGTAATAATTGCAAATAAGGATGGCAAGGGGCTAAGTTCAAGACAAATCAATCTTATCCTAAACCCGCCTCAACATTATAAAAAAATTCTCATCCCTGATTAAACTTGTAGATGAGGCGATGTGAGGTAGGACGAGGCTACCAAAAAAAATTGCAAACACATAGCCATCCTGCCCCATTCTAACAATGACATGATTTGATGAAACCAACCCCTTCCTACAAATATTCCTCTCTCTCTCTCTCTCTCTCTCTCTCTCTCTCTCTCTCTCTCTTTCCCACAGTCCTAAGAAATAAGTTTTAGGAACCAAAAACATCGCCATTACATTTTTAAGCCCCCTTTGCTTCTTTCTATCTAAATATATTTAAACTCTTATCTCTCGATTCATTGTTTAGAGTAAGTACAATGAATGGAGTGAGTATCAAAGTAGGGTTTTGAATGGAGTTTGAAGATGTAGGTATTATAGGGTTTTCTTGGTCTAACTCATAGTATGAGCGCAACGGAAAAACAAAAATTTAAACCCCAACCCAAGGATCATCTTAGATCATCAAAGTTGAGCAACCATGTCATAGGGTGTTTAGAAGATCATGCCTTTTGATGCGTCTTCAGCTAGCGAAGAAGATCGAAACGAGGGCAGCCTGCTTGGAGTGTAGATTCATAGCACACCAAGTGTTCCAAGGATAGGAACACCTCGAATGATGATACACACAAAGGTTACAGAAGAACACCTCAAAGGAGATGGCTAAGGCTTTGATTTACGTTGCTATCCAAGATCAAACCTTTTGAGAGAAGGCTAGAGGAGAGGAGAGAAAACGTTTTCTTTTCTCTTCATAATGTGAATGATGGCTACTACATTAGGGTCTAGATGTGTGGCTTTAATATAAGCCAAACATGTGGAGGAAAGAACCATAGTGCCCCTCATTAAAGAGGGGGGGGGGGGGGGTTGCATACATGCATCCCTATGGATATAGTGTACACCCTCTTAGGCTTTAGGCTCAAGAATGAGCACAATGACCCATATGGTCATCCAAATGATCCCAGGATTCTCCTAATCCCTATATGGTCCAATCCATAAGCATTCACATTTGATTCAGATCTCGTCCAAACTACTTTCTCTCATCTTGGATACCATCAAAGACCATTTTGTTCCTTCTTCAAACTTTCGAAGTGTGTGACCCATTAGGTTTTCAGCTATGTTGGTAACTTAAATCAACCATTTCATTCAAGCAAGTCAAGAGCGGTATCCAACAACACATCATGACCCCCAATTGACGGAAAGAGTCAAGGGTTTGACTGCAAACCTTTATATATGCAATATATTGTGCAATGCTATCATTTCACTCCATACTATACCCGACTTGGTTTAGAGCATGGGCTATGCATTTGCTCCCACTAGATGAACTAGCCTAAGTGTATCTTGTCTTCGAGATCCATTACTCACAAAGCATGTCACTAAAGACTCTTCTTCAAGACATGTTTACTCTGGCCAAAGATTCTGAGTAATGATCTCTACAAGATGGCTTAGGGTATACCCTCCTTCTATTAGGAGTGGTGAATCCTTTATTAACTACTCAATTACCTTTGATACCTTAAGTTATACCCAATCATCACCCTACTAGCTACCTTTATTGAGGCAACATGGATAAAAGTCAAAGTATATAATCAATATCCAAGATACCATTGAACACCTAAAGTCTAAGGATACTTGCACCATTGTTATGATGTGACTATCATTGATGTTTGAATAGATAATCCCTATGATTGTCTCATAGCGGAGTCTCCGATGAACTTAGCTACTCTTAGCAAACATCCACATGTCTACTCTAATCATCACGATTATCATAGTTTGGGAGATCATTTGCTTAATCAAATCAAGAAGTACTATATGTGCTAGTCTGTCCAAATCAACAATGTTCATTCTTGTTGATCCTATGACAAGAGATTGTTTAGATACTACATAATTACACATAATAAGAATCTCATTATCATGATCACAACCATGATTTCCTTTATGCTAAGTAATGTATCAAAGACTTCATTAACTTGATTTAAGATCACTATCAATTCATATATTAAATGAACATCAAATAAATGAAGATACGTTTATTATAAATGAATATAAGACGTACAACAAGTGCGAAAAGTGATGGCCTTTAGAACACTTCTCTAATAGGTATGAATCTTAATGGAGTGATCGTGGGTGTTGTTAGGAGGTCATACCATTGGTAGCACCGACGACATGACCTCGTTGGCCAGCAGTGAGTGACAATGGGAGTTGGGTGAACTAGGTATGATTGAGAAAAGGGAAAGAAGGAAAGACAAGGTAAGGAAAGAAGGGAAGGGAGAAAGAGGATGTCGTCGGCCTCTAGGGGACAATTGTGCATTGTAGTCTTTGTTGGAGATGGAATCGATTATGATGTTATTGACAAAAAAGTGTGCAAGTTGGCTATGGAGGAAGAAGGAATGGAGAAAGAGAATGTGTGAGAAAGGGAAAAAAAATGAAAAATGAAAAAATATAAAGGATGAGAGAAAGAAACACTAAGTCGATGAGGAGGCAAGCGAGGTAGAACGAGGTAGACACAACCCATCCCAAACCCAATGCAGATATTTAAAGTTTTCCTAAATTCGTTAAAAATCTAATTTAATACATATCATACTGGTCCCATTAGGATTGGGGTGGGTACATGAAAAAAAACCCATCCCAAATGCCATCTCTAATTGCAATCTTGAGTTTCTTTCACCTATTTAACCATCCATTTAAAAATATTTTTTTATTTTAATAATAAAAATTATTTAAAAAAATATTAACACTATTTAATTATTGTTATCAAAAACTAATTTTTAAAATAAAGTAAAATAGTTTTTGAATAGCAAGTAAAAGTTGCTTTCACTCCTTTTCAAAAACACCCAAAAACAAAAATAATAAATAAATAAACTTCAACATTATATAATTCTCTTCATTTTTTAACAATCTAATACTATTAAAAACACTTTAAATGTGATTTTCCTTCAAATTACATGCCCTTTTCTATTTTTTAATTTTAAAAAAAACACTCACAGTAAAATGTTGAAACTTTTTTTATTACTTAAAATAAATTTCAAATCAAATTCTACTTAACAAATAAAATTTATTAAGTTGTTTTTTTCTTTTAAAAAATATTTATCAAATACCTTTAATTTTCCACTATTTTTATCTTCAAATTTAAAATAATTTAAAAAAACAAGTTTCAAAACACATGAACACAAACTATTTAATGAACATATAAGCCTAATATCTTAAAACTTTGTTTTATTTATAATTTTGAAGTATTGGTTTCTATTTAATTTTTTAATGCATTGTTATGTATCATTTAAGTTCCCAACCCCAATTTTTTTTGAAAGGTTAATCATTTTTATAATGTAGTAAACTATCTCTATTGAGACTCGAACAATTTCTCCCTCCTTATGTCTTGCCTTTAAACATTAAATGCTCTAACCAAATGATAGACATGTGAATTCCAAACCCAAATTGATTTTAAACTTTTACTTCTAAAAACAAATTGTTTTTTTTTTTTTAAGTTTATTCCAGTAGAAATTAATCATATAAAAAAAGGGCTAAAATTATGCGTATATAGTGCACTCGACTCGTTAACTCAGACGAGAGTGGACTCAGCACCACAGTTTGTTTTGCTTTTGAGTTTCTAAACCTGCATAAAAAAATTAAAGAAGCTGCATGAAGGCACTCCGATAAGTTTTTGATAAGTAAGAGCATATTCGAGTAGTTAGTAGAAAAAGTATGTAGTTTTTTTGAACCACGAGTCATTCTTTTTGAAGTTTAGGTAAAGCTTGTCTCGCATTAGTATAAGTTAAATACATCTGTCTATTAAATTTCTTCTTTTCTCTTGTAATAATTCTGTAATATCATTTATTCATTTATATCATTTCAAAAATACATTTCTTATAAAATTGATTTAAAGATAAATATATATTTAATTAAAATTTAAAATAAATATAAAGATTCAGTAAAAAATAAAAATAAGCGTAAATATTTAATTAAATTAATAAATATAAATATTTGAATTAATAATTTGATAGGTGTACTTTTTTTTTGGAGTTACAAATATTAATTAATTTCGTTGATACATAATAAAGCCCAATATTTATAAAATATTTATTAAACATGATTATATTTTAAAAGTATTTTTTTATTACTTTTATTTTATACTTTAATATAAAATAATAATAATAATTAGAATGTTTTAATAAAAAAAATAAAAAATAAAAAATAAAAACAAAGCCAAAACAAAGGATCTTAATTTTTTTCCTTCTTTCTTTATTTCTTCCTTCCTTCCTACCTTCCCTTTCTTCTTCAATACTACGCTCCAGCCTCCGCAGCCTCCAATGCAATGGCGCGCCAGCAACTTCTCGAACTCAGCCAGTTTTCTTTTTTCTTTTTCTATTTCCTTTTTGTTGTTCTTCCATTTCTTCCAACCGAAAAACCCTAAATCCTAAACCCCCACCACTCGAAAACCCTAATACCCTTTTCAGTCTCCAAAATTGGGACCCTGTAATTTGCTCCAAGTTCTTCCATTGGGCGCGTAAGCAAAAGGGTTATTATCATAACTTTGCTTCGTATAATGCATTTGCTTATTGCTTGAATCGGTCGAATCAGTTTAGGGCTGTGATCAAGTGCCTGATCAGAGGAAATATTTTGGGCAATTTTTTCATTTTTTGGTTGTTTTTTTGGGTTTTCAGATGATTTCTGAAAACACAAAATTTTCCCATCTCAACGGTCATGGAAAATCAATTTTTTTCTCTCCAACGGCTATAATATGAGGGGGTAGAAGAGGTTTTTCTACCATTTGGCTGATGAACAGCTATCAGCCATATTTGCCCAAATATAGCTGATCACTGTTATCAGCCAAATTTTTGCTACCCGTTTTGCTCCACTGCTGGAGCTGCTTTTTTTTTCCAAAAGCATCTATTTTTAGCTTTGGCTACATGTTTTGCTCCACTGATGGAGTTGCTCTAAGCCTCCAACAAACATAATTGATCTTCTTCTATTTCAATCCACAAATACAATTTATTTATTTATTTTATCTTTACTTCTTCTCGTCTAGGGTTTTTCCTCTCAATTTCTGTCGGGTTGTTTGGCTTCCAAGAAACCATGGAAAGAACGAGAAAACCGGGCTTAGCAGGGCACTGGTTAAGCACCATAACCAAATGCTTCAGCAGTCCAAAGAGAAGGGCCACTTCTATAGGAGTCAGCAAAAGAAGGTTTTGGAATCCATCACCGACGTTAACGACATCGACGCGGTCATCCAAGAGGCCGACGAAGCCCAACGCCTCTTCGCCTTCGACCACCCCGCCCCGAACGTCCTTATCCATCTGTATGTATACCTCCTCTTTTCAATTTTCTTGTGGGAAAATCATTATGCCGTGATTTTTTCTATGGAATTTGTAAATTTCATTGATAAATAAATGTTCTTATTTCCTGGACTTGAGGATGAACTATTTGTCATATAAATTAGCTTATTTAATCAAACAAGGACAGCTATTTGTCTGACAGATTTTCAAAATTGATAGGCTTCATGCACTTCTCTTGTTAATGTTTTAGGATCAAGACCGATTATAAAAATATGGTAAACCAAATGGAAAGCCTTGTCTTTATAGAGCTGAACAGCCAATCGGTTTTTTATCCCCTGTTTGGTCTCCAGCACTAAGTAGAATATGATTGCAACTTGATACACTCTAGTTTTCTGTTTGGGTACTTTAAATTATGATATGATTGACCTGTTCTCCCTTTTTTCCGTCCTTCACCAACCAAGAATGTAAACCATTTAGCAGAATTTGTGGCATTTACCCTTTTTAACAATCTGAAGGATTTGCACACAACTCTGTTTATGCAGTATTAGAAGACTTATAACCTTTTTAAACCTTGACACTTCTAGAACATGGGCAATCTCACGTCTCATCTGATTTATGAATTTTCTTGACTTTTATACCTTGATTCTATGGGAGTAGGGATACAAATGCTAGCACCAGTGACATGACTGATGATGAAAGAAGAGCACAACAGAAGAAGGAGGAGGCAGTCCATGCTAGCAGTCTTCAAGTTCCTCGCAGGCATTATTTCTTCCCTTGTCAAAATATATATTGGAATTTGCCCCATATAAATAGTGCTGAATTTTCAGATCTTTTGCAGGCCACCATGGAATGCGAGAATGACTGCACAAGAGTTTGATGCTAATGAAAGACAATCTTTTTTGATCTGGCGGCGAAGTCTTGCAAGGTCAGGTCTATGTCAGAAGATAGCATTATTTTTTACTTAAATAGTAGCAATAAAACATGTGGTTGACTGGTTGTATGAGTGCATATAAGAGGATGTTAGGTTGGTAATTTTCTGGTTGACCAACCCAATTGATCCTCCCAATTAGATTTGAATGTAATATTCTGTCTGAAACCAAAGTTCAATCAAAGACTGTAGTAAATCGGCGTTAATGCTTGCATATTGTGTGACCTAAACCTGAGTTTAACTGATGAGATCTGGCCTGTGACCCCAATTCCACCTTGAACTTGTCTGAATGTGGCAAAATGGGGATTCTTGTTCCTTCCAAAATTCAACCTGGACTTTGGTGAAGTTAATTTTTATCACCAGTGAGGGATATCATTCAGAGAGGGGAAGTTAAATATTTCATTCAGAGAGGGATATCATTGTCAAAGGATGACCCAACTCAGATTCTGATTCTCCTCTTTATAGTCTTTTTCATTAAAAGAAAGCACCATGGTTTATGACCAAAATAATGATACTTGGGTTGTGGCCCCTTATTATCACTTGTTCATTATTAATAAAATTTTGGTCTTTAAATTATTTTAAATTCATGTCTGTGTCTCAATATTCTTGTAAACAATCTACCAATATGGTTTATCAACAGTTCATTATCTATAAACTTTTGGCCTCTAAACTATCTTGAACTCCTATCTATCTGGACGGTTTTCTTAATTGTTCATTTATACCTTTTATGGATGATTATTTCCTTCAGACTTGAGGAAAATGAGAACCTAGTACTTACTCCATTTGAGAAGAACCTGGATATCTGGCGGCAACTTTGGCGGGTTCTAGAACGTAGCGATTTGGTAAAAGTCCTAACTTTATGTTTGAGTACTTTGCAGTGTTCTCAAGGTATTTGGTTTTACTTCCAATTGAAGTTGACAAAACGAAGAATTAGTATATAGTGGGAACTTCAAAGAAGCTTATAATGGGAACTACGAAGAAGCATATAGTGCTTTTGATTTCAAGTGCTACAGTTTTACAGCATTCTTTAATTGCCTAGTTCACCGCTTTATGTTGTGCCTTAGCATTTCAAAGTGACCTTTGTGTTTCGCATTGCACTCTCTTAAGTTTTGATATTGTCAGTTTGTCACTTTTTTGGCCCCTTTTAGCAGTTAATTGTATTTTATCTTGGAGGCTGGAGCAATAGTTATGGTCATTTTTTTGCTTCTGCCAATAGGTTTTGCATATAAGGAATGGGAGAATCTAAAACTCTTGTATTTTGGTGAAAGTTATTCTTTTTTTATGTTTTAATAGCTGCCATTCAAATATGGATATCAATAAGAGTAGTAAAATATGATTATTTCTGATTAAAAAATAAGAATAGAGGTATATGATTGTTACTTGTAAAATGAACAGTGCCAGAAAAGAAAGATTACGTTCCTTATCTCAATGACTTGTGTTTTCTTACTGTGAATTGTGATTCTTGTTCTGCCATTCTGTTATGCATAATCGATAATTTGAGTGGATGCATGAGCTTTGTTGATGTCATCTTTCTGACTCTGGTCATGGGTTTTTATTTGTACCTCTCCTTCAGAGCATTCATCTTACTTTCTTTTCATGTCTGTAAGTCATAGCATAAATGTAGTCATCAATTTAAGTAATTGTGGAAATATCTGTTTAATTAAAAAAATATAGATATCCCCTTGTTTAATTTCACGCAATACGGTGGTCGTTTTTTGATGAGAATCATTGGCATGTGGTTTGTAGAAAGGTGCTCACTTTTCTGTTATTGATGTTGTCTTTATCATATTTTGTTAGTGGTGGGGGGTTTCATAATCTATCCTTTTAAAAAAAAAAAGTATTGGACCTGAATGTAACTTATTGACTTGCATTTGTGTTGATGCATGAATTTCCACCAATTAGAATTATGATCTTCTAATCATGAAAGGTCCTCAGACCTTTCAAAGATAGTCTGATGAACATTTTAACAATTCGACAATTCTTAGGTAAGCATTTGTACAGTCGACCTGTATCCGTTGCATGCTGAGATCTTCTATTTTTTTTTTCATTATTTACTGTATATGTTTATCTGGTTCTGCTTTTATGATGTAACACAAGGTATCCACCTTTCTTGCAATGTTATCTACTGTATGTAGATGCTGACTTCTTCCTATGATATGTTCCTTTCCAGCTTGTAATGGTTGTTGATGCACGAGATCCACTATTCTACCGATGTCCTGATCTTGAGGTAATGCATTCATGTTTTTGGTTTTAAAATGCTTAGATAGTTTGTATATTGTGACATGATCAAGAGTGGTTCCTTGTAAACATGATTCCATGGATGTGAGGATGTTTGTTCTTAAACAAACCAAGATATAATGCTGAAGTATGAATTGAGTATGATATGGAATTGACATTTGTCTCCTTGTTGCTATGACATTTTAAATTACTATGGATTTTTTTCATTTCCATCTCTTAAATAACTTGGTCAGAATAATAAAGGGGTGCATGTTGTTGGAACTTTTCGAATTTACTAGAAACAACAAGTACAACAATATTTGTGGTCTAATTTTCAATGAATGTCTTAGAATTTTACTAGCGTTTCATTGTTGTTACCATGCGATGTTTCCTTGTTTCACGTAAGTCTTGTGGGGTGCATGTGATCATAAATTATTAACACTGATTGAATTACTAATCAACATCTAGATTTGTTGCCAAATAGTTGGGCTTTTGCTTTCATTTGTATGGTGGAAGTAGATCAGGCTTGCGATCAAGTTGTCTGGGAAATCCGTGAATGCTTATTTGGGAGAATGGGCTTTGCTGATTTGTGGATAAGATGGGTTGCTACATCCAACCTTTTGCTTTATTCCTTGGTTTTGGTGAATGGTTGACCTTTTAGCTCCCTTAACAGGATGAGATTTCTACATAGCTGTCATAAGTCCCTCAAATGGTATTTAATGTCTTTAGTACTTCAAAAAGGTGGGTGTGGTAATATGACTAGGGTGTTTTAGTAGAGGGCTTGGTGTTTTTTTACCCAGAACAAGGATGATAGTGCCATGTAGGACTTGACTGAGAGGTTGCACTTATCTGAGAAGTGTTATAATACTGTAGAATTAGAAACTAATTGGGCAAACGAAACATGTATTCATGTAGAGTTAGGAAACTTCATATTCTTTCCTATTTGGTTTAGAATCGTCTTCTATATAAATAGGTTGTTTGTGATCAATGAATAATACTATTCTTCCTTCAATTATCTCTAATTACATGGTATCAGAGCATGGTTTTGAATTTGACCTAGAAAAGGCAAAATTTTGAGTGAATATATGGAAGGATAGAGAAGAGGAGAAGAGCTGTGGGGTGTTTCTTTGAAACACCAACTTCAAGGGTGCGCGGGGTGATACCGCCCACCTGAGGAGGAGCGTTGGCGGCCGTCGACCATAGTAACCTAGTCCGGTGGCCGGAAACCCAACGCATGAGCAACACGCGCCGATCTAGTGATTTCACCTTGTTTCACATGCACCACGCGTGCAGGTGCGTGGTTGCTCCGATCAGTATCCGATGACTACAAAAGGGTGCGTCTTGGCCTCAAGAGTCTGTCCATCTGGTTTGTGGTTCCAAACTCCAACTATTTTGGTGTTTTAAGTGAAAAATTGTTGTTGGACCTAGGGTTTTTCAAGGAATTTTTTGTTTCTTGTCTCTAGGGTGCTCTCTCACATTGTTCCTAATGGGTGATAGGCGAGCGAAGCACCTTTAGTGGGAAGTGGTTTGATGATACCCAAATGTGAACAAACTAAATGGACTCGATTATTTGTGAATTTAGAGTAAAACAATTTGCCTCTATGTAAGGAGCATTCGTATGGCTGCTCATCTCACTAAGGACTCACCAACTGATGGTTTGAAAGAACAATGGATGGAGGAAAATGCTTGCCTTTATCTACAGATTCGTAATTCCATTGACAATGAGGTAATTGGTTTAATTAATCACTGTGTATTTGTTAAAGAATTAATGGATTATTTGGAGTTTCTGTATTCTAGGAAAGGGAGCGTCTCACAAATATTTGAGGTATGCAAGGCTTTTCATCGACCTGAAAAACATGACAGGTCTCTTACTACCCACTTCATGGAATTCAAGAAAACTTATGAGGAGTTGAATATGTTGTTGTCCTTTAGTGCCAATGTCAAAGTCTAGCAAACTCAAGAGAAACAGGATGCGGTTATGGGTTTCTAGCTAAATCTTTATGAATTGATATGACAAAATCTCTTATTCTCTCAAGTCCTGAGATTTCCTTGCTATAGGAAACTTTCAGCTGGTTATTATGTATAGAGATCTTCCCATCTATTCAGATGAGTAATGCATTAGTCAGTAAAAATAGTAACTATGAGCCGCTGAAGCAATAAACCAAGAGCAGTGGGATCGGCTCTTGAGCCGTCGGGTTAGTCCTCAGGGGGAGTGGTATATTACTATTTTCATAAGCTAGGACATACACGCCGAGAGTGTAGGAAGTTGCTAAATTGGAACCAAAGATTTCAATTTGCTCACGTTGCGTCTGCAAGTAATACCATAGAGCAGTCGATTGTGCTTTTTGTAGATGAGTATGCCAAGTTATTGAAGCTTGCTTCTACTCCCACCACTGCACTTGTTGAGTCACTATATGTCATCTCTTACAGTTAGTCATTGGGCAGCTGTAAAACATATCCTATGGTACTTGAAAGAAACTCTTGGATGTGGAATATTGTATACGAAGCATGGACATACCAAAATTGAGTGTTTTTTAGATGCAGACTGGGCAGGATCTAAGGAAGAGAGGAGATCCACCTCAAGATATTGTGTCTTTGTTGGAGGAAATCTAGTCATGGAAGAGTAAGAAGCAAAGTGTTGTCTCGTGGTCTAGTGTGGAGTTATGGTATCGAGCTATGCCACAATCTATATGCAAGATCATGTGGATATATCAGTTATTGATGGAAGTGGGGCATCGAAACTTCATATGAAACACCATTTCGATATTTCGTGAGCAAGCCAGAAGCATGTGTGATAGATTGTCATTTTGTTAGTGAGAAGATCAGATTAAGGTTGATTTACGGGGATATGTAAAGGGTGGAGGAGAGCAGGGTTCAGAAGATATTTTCACAAAACCTTTGAGTGGGATTAGGTGGAGTTATCTTTGTAACAAGTTAGAGCATAGATTACTTTGTATGCTCCAACTTGAGGGGGAGTGTTATAGTATTGTAGAATTAGAAACTAGTTGGGAAAAGGAAACATGTATTCATGTAGAGTTAGGAAACTTCATATTCTTTCCTATTTGGTTTCGGATTGATCAATGAAAAATATAATTCTTCTTTCAATCATCTCTGTTTACAAGAAGTCATATGATAAACCCCCCATACACCTCACATATTCTAGGAGGGGGCATAGGAGTCACGTGAGGTTTTAGAGCTCTTTTTAGGGCATGTTAGCAACAGGGGGTATTTAAGGTCTTTTGTAGGCGGGGTGGGGGTGGTATTTAAGGTCTTTTGTTAATGATTTTTAGGGTAATGAGATTTTAGGGTTGTACCAAAGTGGTATTAGAGGATTCAGCTCCTAGGTATGGTCGTGAAGAAAATGGAAGGGAAAGTGGAGCAAATGGAGGAGAAAATGGTCAAGGTCCAAGAAGAGTTTCAGCGTGAACTGGGTTATGTCTGCAGTGAGCTACTGAAGGGTTTTGTGGGTGGCATCACATGCCATATGCAGCGGAAAACAAAAAAAAATCTCAACAAAACATCGAGGACCTTGGACATCAAATCCGATTCTATACCGAGGAAGTGGTGAATTGCCTTCCCCATTAATGGTTTCAAAGCCTATCCTTTGGTCGGGCGGCGAAAGGCCAGACGAACGAGTCACAGGTTGCGCCTCTATTAGTGTAATCCACAGAAGAGTGGGCCAGGCAACCTCTAAGGTAATGGTCTTAGAAAAGGTCCCGGTGCTAGCCAAGTCCCGATTCGAAAAGGGAGCCAAAAAACCGGTCTCAAACTCTCTTGAACACTTCTATGAGAGAAGAGAACAAATGGCCTTCCTTGTCATGATCTTAGGGTTTTCCATAAAGATAACATAGAAGGCCTAGCCTATGAAATGTCTAAAATGCCCTCTGCATAGAGTGATGATAGGCTACTGCACGCATCCTATGCGTTATGGCGTGTTCTTCAACGGCCTTAAGCCGAGAAGAACAAGCGATGCAGTATCTCTCTTGGTGGGCAGCTACAACCAGTTGCTGAGTAAAAAAAAGGAGGAGGAGAAGAGAAGGAGAAGGAAAGGAAAGAAAGAGAAGAGGAAGAAGAGAGGAGGGGAGGGGAGGAGGGGAGAAGAGAGAGAGAGAAAGAGAGAGAGAAGAAGCAGGCATTTCAGTTCTCCAGAATAGACTCCCTCATTATTTGGATCCTGTCAAATCCATTTCATATCAGCTCCACTTCTAAGTGTGTGACCTATTAGATTCGGTTATATTTGGCCACTTGATTAAACTATTAGATCAAGCAAGTCATCAAGCGGCATCTGTAACACATCATGACCTCAATTGTGGAGAATTGATGGTTTGACTACATATCCTTCCATAGACAAATACCTTGCAATTCTTCCTTTCACCAAGCGATACCCTACTCAGTTCAAAGCATGGACAATGTGTAGCTCCCATACTTTGACTCGCCGCATCCTAGCCCATAGTGATGTTGATCTTGTCCCCGAACTCTGATTCATCAGTTATGCACTTGAAGACACTCTTCATGACATTTTCCACTTTGGCCAGAGATTTCTTGAGTAACGATTCCGACAAGAGGCCATAGGTATACCTTTCCTCTATTGGGAGTGGTGAATCCTTTGTTGGCTACTCAATTACCTTCGAACACCTCAGGCCATACTCGACTATCGTCCAAAAAGCGACCTCCTCGAGGCAACATGGATCGAGGTCAAAATTTCATCGACATCAAGATATCCTTGAGCACCTGAGTCTAAGGATATTTGCATCATTGCTATGATGAGACAATCATCTACATTTAAATAGATGATCCATACGATTGTCTCATAAGCGGGGTCTCAGATGTATAGCGCTATTCTTAGCAAACATCTGCCAGCTCTACGATCAACTCATAATCACAGTTTATAAGATCTACGCAGTCAATCAAGAGTATGACGTAATAACTAGTTGTCCGGATCAACAATGTCCAGTCTCTTTGATCCTATGACTAAGGATAATTTAGACACTAACATAATTGCACATGATAGGAATCTTATTATCATGATCCCCTCATGATTTTCTTCATGCTATGTTATATATCATGGATTTCATTAATTTGATTAAAGATCTATATCAATTCAACGTATGAATATCAAATTAATGAAGAAGCCTTTCATATTAAATAATAGGTAGTGCGTACAATAAGTGCTAATAGCGATTGCCTTTAAAGCACTTCTCTAACATCTACAACGTTTGGGGCCCTTGGAGAGGAACATGGGGGTGTTGTTGGGGAAGATGATTTTGGACGATCCGAGGTGTGAACGTGTGACCTTATTCAAGGATATGTAATCGACACTAAACTACCATGCTCGATCTTTTTTCTTGACTAACAATACTGGACTAGAAAATGGGATGTATAATTCTGCCACGTCCTACACCAATCTTTTAATTTCAGTTTTCTGGTGATGGGGTTACTTGTACGATCGCACATTTACCGATCCTCTACTGGGTTAGAGTACAAAAGCATGATCACAGGCTCGGACTGGAGGCAGGGTCTCTGGTTCTGTGCAAATATTAGCAAACTTCATGAGTAGTGTCGGTGGTTTCAGAACTGTCAATCCTTGAGGAATTTGATTTGAGGAGACCAAGCTATAGAGTTCTAGCAAAATCGCTTCACCTTCCCCCTTAATAGCCTTAAGCATAGCCTTGAGAGAAATGAGATGGTTACATAGGCCAGGGTCACCCTGAAAAGTCACTGGCCACCCCCCCTTCTTAAAGCGCACTGTGAGGTCCTTCTAGTTAACTTGCATCCCACCCAGTGATTTGAGCCACTACATTCCCAGAAGTACATCAGCGCTGCCCAATTTCAAGGGAAGGAAGTCAGTTATAACTTCAATATTCTGTAGCTGCAACACCATTTCTTTGCAAAGACCCTCACTCTTAACTGATAAGCTCGTGCCCATAAGAACTCGAAATTGTGAGTGCTGACATAAGGTATGCCTAGTCTAGTGACCAATTTCGATGATATAAAGTTATGGGATGCTCCATCTTCAATTAGAACTACAACTTCTTGACTTGCAATCTTTCCCCGAAGTTTCATGGTCTTAGAAGTGGAAATTCCAACCACTGAATTTAAAGAGATCTCAATTGCCTCATTTAGAGTTTCCTAGTCGGGTTCCAATTTCTCCATTTCCATATCAATTGTCATCATCCTCTTCTCATGTCGGTCTTGAAATTCTGCTTCCTTGAAACGCTTAAACGGTGAACCCCAGCGCTGCCCATTGAGCTTGGTCCTCGACGAGGCAACTAGAGACTTCCCTGCCATTATCGATTACCTTTGGAGTGACGGGAGTGCTGGATCAGGCCCTAGACCGGTTGTGGGCACTTAAGAGAGGTTGAGACTCGGCTCCATCCCGGACTTGAGTTGGGTCAAGAGTCCATGTCTACTGAGAGTATGAGCTCAAGCCCACATACCCCTTTGTCAGTTGTTCTAGGCTTCTCTTGAAATGACCCTGTTTGAAATTTTTGGCCCATCTGCCTTCAAGGTTGCAAGACCCACTAGCGTGAGCGCCGAACTTCGGCATCCCCCAGGACCATTGGGTCCAATTTTTTTCTTCTACCCACTAGGCATACTCCATCAAATCATCTAGCCTCCTAGGCATCACTGTTTGAGCAAATATGGTCATTTCCTTGGCCTTCGCCACCCTTTTTCTGCATCTTCAGTAGCAGAAATTTTTGTCAGTGAGGTAGAACGCCTACATGGATTCCTGCAGTCATAGTCTTCGACAGGGATACAATTTTTATGAGTCACTTTTGGCAATCTCTCTTCAAGAGCCAAGACTACACTCAAAATGAGCACCACATATCACCCTCAAACAGATGTTAGGAAATAGAGGTAGTCAACCGTTGTATCGAAGCCTACTTGCATTGTTTTGCTTAGCTCCAAACCATGAGCATGGGCCAAGTTCCTACCCTGTGCAGAGTATTAGTACATCATATCATTCCATTCAGCCACCGACATCACACCTTTTAAGATTGTCTATGGTAGAGACCCACCCCCACTTATTAAGGGGTGTCCCACTACCCTTCCAAACTCTGAAGTAGACAGGCTGCTCCATGACTGTGACTCCATGTTAGCTATCCTATGTGAACAGCTCCAGCGTGCTTAACAATGTATGAAATCCTTTGCTAACTGACACTGCCGTGACTTTCATTTGAGGTTGGTGACTAAGTTTATTTGAAACTTCACCCCTACTACCGCCTCTCCTCTCTTGCAAGGTGTCTCAATGCACCCAAATTTTATGGCCTTTTCCCAGTCATCCAATGCGTGGGCAAGTTCGCTTACAAGTTACAGCTACCAGCTTCTTCCCTGTTTTCCATATCTCCCGGCTACGGCCAGCTGTTGGGAACACTCCCCCAGCCCAGGATCTTCCTCAATTATCTGAGGACTTAGAACTTCTGCTGCACCCTGAAGAAGTGTTGGGATATCTTGTAAATGGCCCCTCTATTTCTCACGATGTGGAAGTCCTCATTAAATGGAAAGATCTACCAGTTCATGACACCACCTGGGAGCCTTATGTTTTGATCCAAAATCAATTCCCTTCCTTCCACCTTGAGGATAAGGTGACCGTCCAGGCTGGGGATATTGATAAACCCCCCCTTTGTAATGGATTTTTGGGGTAGCGAGATTTTAGGGTTGTATCATAATACATCTTCCTCTTTACTTATCAAAACAAAAAAAAAAGACAAAAAATCACAATACATCTTCCCTTCTCACTTTGGATGTTGGCTGATAATTGCTAGCCAGAAATCTTCTCACCTACTTCCAGTCATGGAAACTCCAGAAATTTGATTTCAATGTATCTGCCTCAGCCTCTAAACAGCAATGATCAGCAACCAATGTATCTCTATTTTTTTATGGGGAAAGGCAAGAATATATTAAACCAATTTATCTCTATTGACTTGCAGTATGGGAAAAAAAACTGAAAATTGTCCCTTGGAAAAACCCCTCCATGCCATTACTTCACTAAACCTGCTGGAGAGGGTTTCACTAGTCCTTCTACAGAGCTTATTATAGGCCAAAGCTTTGGGTCAACAAGCTTGTAATGGAGGAGATTCTACAGTATTAATCATGAATAACTAAGAAGGAAAGTTCTTGGAAGTTTGAGGGTTGATTTCACCAAATTTTTTATAGCTTTGCAGGATTGAGGTGTTCCTTTAATTAGGCTCCTATAACGCATACTTATAGGCTGATAATTTGGCCAAGCAAGAAGCAAAGCATTTGGTTAGGAATTTTTACCTCCTTGAGCTGTATTTAGTGAATTTTTGGATTATTTTTATAATGTCACTCAGATGTGCAGCCGCCTAATATTTTCTTATTTTTTGTTTTCGAAAGGCTTTCATTACTTCTTTTTATCTGATCTGTAAATTCTGCGTGCCTTGTCTGTCCTTTTCATTACTAATTAAGACAGTTATTTATGATTTAAAATGAAAATAAAATAGAGGAAAAAAAAGTAAAATGATTTAGATGGAGCTTGGTCCTTCACCTGTTTTTCTCCAAAATATTGGTCATGCCCTGAAGCCACAACCTTGTGTGCCTTAGGAATGATAATACTAAAAATAATGATATCATTTCTTGAGATTCTAGAAGTGATCACAAACAACAAATGTGCTAGGCTCGTTTCAGTGCTCAGGATGAAATTGATTTCTTGGTTCAAATGATCTATTGAACTTAATTAGACATGTTTCGATAAACATACTTACTGTGATTGAACTTGAACAAAGAAAACAAGGATACAAAGAACAATTGGATAGTGGTATTTTTTATTTTTTTAATTAATTGATTTATATATGCTTTGAGGAATTTCAGCTGATATCCGTGTTGCTCATTTTGACTAAGCTCTGTCTCCTTTTGCTCAAGGATGGTTTCATGAGTAGTTACTAATATGGATGTTAATGTTTTCTTTCATGTAGGCATATGCAAGAGAGATTGATGAGCACAAAAAGACGTTGCTTCTGGTTAACAAGGCAGACCTTTTACCATTTTCTGTCAGGTTTTAAAATCACCCTTGTCAATGCCTCAGCTGCCAACCAATTGAGTCTGCATTTTTTCTCTGACTTTGTTCATTATTTGGCATCATCTATAGGGAAAGATGGGCAGAATACTTTCGTCTTCATGGGATTCTCTTTATTATTCTGGTCTGCCAAAGCTGCCTCTGCAGCTTTTGAAGGAAAAAAGTTTAATGTGCAGTGGGAGACTCAAAATCCCCTACAAGAAATGGATGATGCTGATACAAAAATATATGGTAGGGATGAGCTTCTTGCCAGATTACAATCTGAGGCAGAAGAGATATCAGCAATGAAGAGGAAATCAAGTGCCGGCAGTACAGATCTATCTCATGGTGGGAATCTTGCTGGAAATTCAACATCTAGGAGCGTAGTTGTTGGATTCGTGGGGTACCCTAATGTTGGGAAGAGCTCAACGATTAATGCATTGGTTGGTGAGAAGCGGACAGGTGTCACATCGACACCTGGCAAGACAAAGCATTTTCAGACATTGATAATATCTGATGAACTGACCCTATGTGACTGTCCTGGATTAGTATTCCCATCCTTTTCTAGCTCAAGATATGAGATGATTGCTTCTGGGGTCTTGCCTATTGATCGAATGACGGAGCACAGAGAATCTGTGCAGGTTGTGGCCAATCGGGTACCGAGACATATGATTGAAGAAGCCTACAAAATCACTCTGCCAAAACCCAAATCATATGAGCTGCAGAATCGACCCCCTCTGGCATCAGAATTTTTGAGGGCATATTGTTCCTCTCGAGGGTATGTTGCCTCAAGTGGTTTGCCTGATGAAACAAGAGCTGCTCGCCAAATTTTGAAAGATTACATTGATGGAAAGCTGCCCCATTTTGAAATGCCCCCTGGAATGACTGATGATGATGTTAGTAGTGGGTTTGAAATGCCCCCTCCAGAACCCAGCTTTTGCTTTTCTGCTGATGCATTATCATCATCTGATTCTGATTCTGAAAACCCCCCAAATGGTGAGATTGAAGAAGGTGAAAGTGCACCAAATCTGGAGCATGTGTTGAATGATCTTGATGCATTTGACATAGCTAATGGACTAGCCTCGAAGAAGAAGAACCCCCTTCCCCCTGTTAAGAAAACTCCAAAGGCAGCCCCCCCCTATAAACAACACAAGAAGCCTCAGAGGAAAAAGGATCGCTCATGGAGGGTCAAGAATGACGGGGATGACGGAATGCCTGTAGCTGTAGCAAGGGTCTTCCAGAAGCCAGTGAAGACAGGAGGAGGAGGAGGAGGAAGTCCTTTATAGGGTGGGGTGAATCAGGATTCATTCTTATATGTTGAAGCAAGCAAGCATATTCTCCAGGGTTCCAACAGAAAATCAAGCATGCCAAGTCAACTATTACGAAGTTGTCGATTGCTTCTGTATTAGAGAATCTATCTCCCTTTGTTTTAAAGAAAATATATTATTCTATCACTACAGGAGTGGTAGGAATATATAGTTTTGGGTTGTTATAGTATAGATGATTAGAGTGAGTGAGTGAGTGAGTGAGAGAGAGGAGGGAGGGAGGTTTATAATTAATTACTAAGTCCAATTTAATTACCAAGTCCAATTTTCTTTGAAACTCCAGTGTTTTTTCTTCCATATTTGTACTTTATAGATCAAGTACTGAAAATAATTAATTACTAAGTCCTACGCTTCCTTTACTGATGTGTCGTTTACATATGTGGTATAAAAAATAAATATGTGTGTGTTTGTAAAATTCTTTTATTTTTTCCCTCAATAAACCACGATAAGCAGCTAATAATTTCTGCATTTTTAAGTTATTACATTTTTATATGTTATCTATTACTATTTTTTTTTAAAAAAAAAAATGAAAAGTAAGAAATCTATTCATTCATATTGCAATTATGATTTATTGTTAATTATAATTTTAATTATGTCCATCCACATTGCTAGTATTCAACCAAGGAGTCAACAGCCGAATTTGACTAGAGTCTTAACTAAATGCCTTCGAGTCTTGAAGAAATTAACCTTTGATATGCTTTATTCATGATTTTAAAAGGTACAAGGTGCAATTAGGCGCAAATGTCTCTTGAAGATATATTTTCATAATTTTAAAAATTTTGAATTTACATTGAAAGTATTTTTTGAAGAGACACTTTTATAATTTTGAAAATTTTGAATTCATCTTAAAAGTCTACAAATTATTGAAATGTTATACGAAAGTGTTTTTAAAAGCATTTTCATAATTTGAATTTTTAAATTTATATAGAAAATATCTTGAAGAGAACTACTTTATAAGTGTGAAATGTTATCTTGAAATTATTTTGAAAAAAGACTTTCTAAAAATTCAAAAAATTGAAAATTGCCTTTGAAGAGATACCTACTAAATAGCTTTTCTCTATGCTTTTTTTTTACTATTAAAACCTATATTTTGAAGTTTTGTCCTTTTTGTCAAGCTTGAAGAAAACTACACTAGGATTAGTTTTCAAACCACATTTTTTAAAGATTTTTTTTAAATTTTTTATTATTTTTTGGAAACAACCCGCAAATGTGGCTTAGACACGAGGTGTAATATACGGTGCACATTTGACTGAGGTCAAATTTAAATGAATAATGGTCAATTCGGTATTTTGGCAACTGGTGGGAATTTTACCAATACTAAAATAAAACTTTTGTTAAAGAAATTAATATTTAAGTGTCTAGTAAATTGAATGGTTAAATTATTTTGAGCATGGACAATAAATAGCTAAATAATAATTTGAAAAAGTTTGAACTACTATATTTATTTCAATGTAGAATCATCCTTTACTTGATTAAAAGATTAACTTTTACTTTGTTGGTTTTTTTCATTTAAAAAATAAACCAATATAAACTATAAATTTAATAGATTGAACTCTCAAGTATAAGAGGATGAGAGGAAATTATATGGAAATTTTGTAAAAGATTATGAAAATAATTATTTAAAAAACATACTCGTCGATTTTGTTAGGCTACCATAAATTTGTTCCAAATGTGATATTTGGTGCATGTTCTAAAATCCATAAAAAATTTGAAATTTTTTGAAAAATCTCAAAAATATTTGAAAATTTTTGTTTTTGTTTTTGTTCAGTTTATCTTGGGATATTAGTGATGTCAATGATGAATAATGATTAAACCTTCTTTTTATATGAATAAAACTAGAGATATTTATGCTTTACAGAATAATGGTTTGGACTTAACCAAAAGTTCTTACCACCTAGAGCATAAGTCACACTACCTTTGTTGGTCAATATTGCTTGGTTTAAAGAAAAATTAGGTGATCACCATCTATTTTGATCTCCTAGGACTCTAGAACTTGTTCAAGTATCATTTGAGGTGAAATCCTAGGCAACACAACAATTAGAAAATGATATAGGCCATCATTGGTTGGATTTGAGCCTTTTAGCCTCCCTTATGTGCATTGATCCATTTGCCACCCAAATTTGGACCACACTGTATTTTCTTTTTAGAAAACCAAGAATAGACACCTTAAACACCTTTTATTAAGTATCCTTTAGTCAAAGAACCCTTGTTTACCCTCAACATGTTGTTGTCAATGCAATATTATGTGAAGACATGTAGAGTGAATTGGGAGTTTGGTTGAAGTAGTTGTGCTAGTAAGATGAATCAAAGGAGGTTTGATGTGAAAAAGTAAAGAAAAGAAGCAAAAAGAAAGAAGAAATCAAGGAGGAGTAAGTTTGACATCGTAGCCTACCTATCTTGAGTGATTAGAGTCGGAAGGTATCTGATACAATTCTCTAAGACCATCTGGTTTGGGAGCTGCTGACCTAAAGCTCGCTAAGGTGTTTGACTAAACTGATTTTTTGTTGCTAGACCCAATGACTAAGTCTTTTTAAAGTAATGCAAAACTTGTTTGGCCCGAATATATATATAAAAGCATTTTACTGCTAATATAATAATTTGCAATTATAATTGATTTTGGTCTAAATCACTACAAGTGCACAAGTCATACAAGTAATAAAGTGGATTAAAAGTCATGATATCATTCCCACGAGGATTGATTGAAAATCTAAAGATCAACTACCCTTACTACTGAAGATAGTCACTATTTGAACAACTATTTTGAAATATTTTGTAAACTAATTGAATAGACTATAATCAAAATACTTTTTGTTTAGTTTTCTCTATTTGAAAAGAAATTAAAAATAAATGAATAAGAGATTTCACTAAATTGAAACAACACTAAGAAATGAACTAGTGCTCTGATTATCAATTTGCAATAGGTTCAAAAAAACAACAAATTAGTTATGGTTTTGAATTCTGGACTTGTCCAAAAGCATAATAGTATAGCCTTGGAAACCTCCTGACACTATACATTTCACTAATTAGGAGACCATATTCCTAAACTAGCTCAATGGTTCTAATTAGTTACTTTTAAGAATTGACCATCTTTAAAATCTGGTTGTTTTTCCTTTCCAGTACTTCACAACCATTTCTTAGGACTGAAAACTGCTTGTCCCCATAGACAGGGTAACACAAGCCTTTCTCAATGCAATCGGTACCTCAGTCTGCAATTCATTAAAATGTTCCTTCTCCTTGATTAGAATCTAAGCTAACATGGGATTAGGATCATTCTGTCAAATTGAGATGAAACCTTTAAGGGTGAAAGAAGATGTTTTAGCAGATAGTCCTACAGAGGTAGGAACAACAATTGTGCAATATCAAAATTACACTTAGAGTACATTAGTTCATTGAATATCAATGCAAAATACCCCTAGGGGACTACTCTTTACCCTCAGGTAGTCCATCTCTATGTCACTCAGAGGGATCCTAACAATCAAGTAAGGATACAACTCTTTCTAAGTATAAACCAATGATATTGAGAATAGTTCAATACAAGAGCAATACCAATTAGATCAATCCAGTGTTCATACCCACCACTTCAGTAAATAACACAAATGATACTCAAAATACCAAATTCTTTCCCAGAGGAAGCTTCTTAGCCTTTCAAATATGGATCACAATTCACAATGACTAGTTGATCAAATAAATTCATCGAAATTGCAATCAAAACTGAAATAAAATGAATTCCATAAATTTTCCAGATTCCATTAAAATTCAAACATAATTGAAAATGAGAGAAACATTAATTTGAGCTCCATGATTCACATAAGATCAATTACACTTATTCTAAAAGAAAAAGAAAAAGAAAAGAAAAGAAAAATAAAATATATACAATGAGACTTCAATCCTTCCCCAGAATGTTCAAGGTTTGTTGAAAAGCTGCACATTTTTAGTTTTTCTATTTATAGTATTGTGAATGTGGAGGCTGGTGTGGTTCGCTGCAAACGAGTGAGTGTCTTTGTCACGATATTGTTTGTTAATGTCGCGACATTTCAACTTCACTTGTGTGTCTTCAAGCTTTGTTGTGGCTTGGTCGCAACATTTCTTCCATGTCTTCAATGTCTGCCTTTTGTCAAGTTTGTTGCAAGAAAATTTATGAATGTCGCGACATAAGTGCAGTTTCTTAGGTCTTCATCCTTGTTGTGAGTTTGTCGTAACATTCATGCCTTGTATTCCTCTTGAGTCATTGTCGGAACAAAATTTATGAATGTCGCAACATAAGTTCAGTTTCTTAGGTCTTCATCCTTGTTGTGAGCTTGTCGCAACATTCCTGTCTTGTATTCCTCTTGAGTCATTATCGCGACAAAGTTTTCCATGTAACGACAAATTTTTCTTGCCTTACAATGTTATTCCCAGAATAATTTGTTGCGACATAAGAATTCTTGTCGCAAGAGATCAACTAACTTCATGTTGTGATTGTCGCGACATAATTTCTTCTTGTCATTGAAACTGTTTATGCTGTAGTGTTAGCCTCTAGAGAACTGTATGTTGCGGCATAGTTTTAAAATGTCGCGACATATTTCATGCCTTGAACGTGTCATTCTCTGAAATGTTTGTCGCAACATCAAAATCTTTGTAGTGACAAACTCAACATGACTTGCTTTTTTGATCTGCCAGCTTCTGTCGCGACAAAATTTCTTCCTTCTGCAATTCTTTATGTCGTGACATTGTTTCAATGTGTCTTCATTGATTTCTCTCTTCATGTGTCGCGACAGAGTTTTAAATGTCGTGACAAAGTTTTTCTACCATGTGCCTTATTCTTTGTTGGAACAGAGTTATCAGATGTCGTGACATTCTTCTTGCATTCCATCCTTTGTTTTGTTGCGATATTCATTTACATGTCGTGGCAAATTTGTATCTTCTTGAGGCTCTTCTCATGCAATGTCACGACCAGGAGTAATCCAAATTCCGCCCAATAATACTTACGCTTTTGGAGCTTCATTGTGTTGTGACATTATTCGTTCGGAGTGTTACAACATTTTTCTTGTACTTCTTCTCATATCATGTTGTGACAAAGTTGTGAAATGTCGTGACAATCTTTCGATTGTTATCTTGCACTCTGCTTTATCTTTGTTGCAACACAGTTCTTCTTATTGCGACAAACTTCTACAAGTTGGCTTAGGGTTTTGTCGCGACAATGTTGTTATTATGTCGTGACATAACTACATTTCCTGTTTTAGCCTTTTTTTTTTTTTTTGCTTTTCTTCTTGGTTTGTTTCTTGCTTTGCATTAAAACCACAGCCAAAACATAAATACAGGTGAAGATTCCATAATTCATCGATAATCGACCATGACTTTCAAATGTGCATGAAAGTGAACTTAGAAATGGATGAGTTTTGGACTCATCAAACTCCCCAAACTTAAAGTTTTGCTTATCCCCAAGTAAAGAAAAGAAAATTTTGTTTGTCTTCAAACAATTAAACTTTTATTTTTAAAGACATTTTTCTATTTTGCACCAGACATCTTTTTCCTTAACATCCACAAATAAGTCTAAATACAAGATAATTGTAATATCATCTTTGAACAAATTTCAAATCAAGAATGAAGAAGATTTTCAATTAAGTTCACTAAACAAACAAATAATTTATATAATGTAAATAATTTAATCATTTCCCTGGATCAGTGAGTGTGTGATGGTCTTCCCTCTTTTTTTCAATTTGGCAAATTAATTAATCTTCTGAGATACTATTTAGATAATGTACTTCTCCCTGATTTTTCTAGAGTCTCATAAGCTTGTTGATCATATTAATCTCCACTAATGTAGGCAAATACAACCTTCAGGATCAATTAGGTCTTTTAGGCTTGTATTGTGTGGCTTGAGTACTTGGGTAGATAAATGGATATTTAAAGTTCAAGTTGCAATTTCATAAAACTCAACATATTTGCCTTCATTCTTACCCTCTTATTCTATTGGGTGTCAACTTTTAAGCACCCCCAAACTTGGTTTGGCACATCTTTTTGCATACTCTCCATTGTGGTATTTCTCCTGACCACTTTAAGTATTGAAGTTCAGTTCCTCGTACTAAAAGCTTTTTACTTTTCATTTCTTTTCAAGGTTTATGGAATGGTGCAATGTTTTTCCTTTTTAAGATTTCTACCACCCTTAGAGAGCTTTGCGTTAGCAACTCCCATACCAGGTTGGCATTAGGATGCTTGGGTGTTGAGAAACACCTAAGAACTTAATTGCTCAAGGGAGGAAGGCTGTAAGACAAAACTCATTCCACCTTGATACTCGGTATTTCCAAAGCTTCTTTTGTTCATTTCTTTTCTTCTTTCTTCATCTCAAATGATCTTCCATCTTTATATTCTCATCCTTCTTCTCATTACAAAATTCTTACTCCTTGAACTTGTCATTATCACTTCTTTTGCACTCACAAGGCAATTTGGGCAAACCATAGGGTGTTTTCTGAAGGATTAGATTTAAGAAAGCATTTAGGATTTTCATTTGCTTGTTGATGATGAAATACATTTGTCTCAAATCAGGAACTATGGTATATGCATATGAATATTTACAAGAGGGTAGCTTTAGAGGTTCAAACTTCCAGGATGTTTACATCATTTTCACAGTGATTGTGTTGCCTAGGATTTCGCCTTGAATAATAATCTAACAAGTTCTAGGACTCTGGGGAGATTAAAGTTGTGATGGATCTCAGAAGATGTCCCTAATCCTAGGACAATTTGTTTCAGAGGTACTTTTGACCTTATGCAAGTTTTCGGGGCTCATAATAACTAAATTGTTTACAAAACGGAATTAAGAGTTTTATTTTGTTCCATCATTTGTTTAAATCTTCCCGAGTCTTGAAATTCAACTTATTTATTAATGACATCACAACTTCCCATTTTTCAATCAAGCATCATCCTACCCGAATTTGATCTAAAATGGTTTGTGTTTGGTTCATGACTATTTACTATGCCATATCTCCACTCAAAAGCTCACTTCAATTAAGCAATTCAATTCAACAAATTAATCATTGCACAAGCAACTCAATCAACTCATCATTCTAATTGAACCAAACATCAAAATACAATGTTCATTATTCAAACTTATTAAAAATGCAAAAGACTTTCACACTAGACAAATTTGCACATATTCATAAAAAATATTTCATTGAATTCATGAGATAATTACAAGGTATATGCAATTAAAGCAAGTTTATGCACAAGAGACTCAGTTTTTCTTTGTTTCCTTTTGAGATTTGACTAGAGGATTTGGAAGTTTTAGAGGTTTTGAAGCTTGTTCCCTTTTATATTTTTCAATTTCCTCAAGGGTTCTTGGTTTACATCTAATTTTACCATGAGTCTCATCTTGAGGCAATACTACGCAAGGTGCAAAAGGTATTTCTCCACCTTTATTAGGGTTAGAAAAGAGTCTGGGAGGGTTCTGCTCATCCAAAGTCACTATGGGTATAAGGTATGCAGTCTGATATTCTGATATGTAAGCGGTGGTACTTTCTTTTTTCTTGAGCCTGTCTTCATTGCCCAATCTAGGATCTCTGCATTCCCTTCTGTGAGTTCGCTGTCTTTTGCTCAATGATTCCATGAGTACTCTGTTGTTGATCTACTCCAGGGTCACAAGTCTTACAATTTCTTTGCAATGATAAAAACCATTCAACCACTATTGATCTCTTGCATTTAAAGCTTCCTTGAGAGCAAGGTCTCTATTTTCCAGCATTTCACAAGGCCCGAACCCTTGTAGCTACAGTCTCGTCTCAGGATATTACATCTCTTTCCTGAAGCTCTTTTCTCCACATAGCATCCCTTTCTTCTATCTTTTTCTGCCATTCTTCATCTCTTTTCTTTAGAGCATCTTCCAAATATTGATCTCTTCATTTCAGCTCAGCATCCATGTATTCATCTCTCAGTTTCTGTTGGAGTTTCGGTTATCGGTCTCTTTCTTGCATCCCCTGCTCCATTTTCCTCAGCATTTCCATGATGTTTGAACTGTTGCTTTGTTGTCCTGAGCTTCCATCTGGCTCTTGGTTGTAATATCTAGCATGCAGGTAAATTTGGATGGGACTTAACTCACTGCCCTTGATCTCTCTTTTGCGGAAGGCTTACACAATGGCTGACTTATTTTCTCTGTTATCCCTTTCTTCTTCATAACTTTCTTGCATCTTTTTCTTGCCCTTGTTGGTTGGAGGCTTGGTTATACCAGTGAGGGTGAGAAGGGAGGTTCTAGGACACCTTTCTTCCTTTTCCCAGGTTCCCTTCACCCTTTCTAGTATGCATAGCCTAGTGATTGTTGTTGGGTGTGGCATCAAACCTCTGTATTTACTTTGGTAGTAGTTCAGGATAGAGTTTTCGATAATTTTACCCAAATTAATCTTATACCCCTTCAATAATGCATACAAGAGGATTGCTTCTTCTTGACGAATTGTACTCAAGTGTTTTGAAGGAAGTAGGACTGAGCTTATGAAGTAAAACCATACCTTCGCTTCCTCTGTAAGTGACCCTCTTGCATTGAATTCATAAGGGTTCTTCTTGGTTGAGCTCCGCTCACCCTTCCCATCAGTTAGCAACTCCACTATCTTCCGAAAATCTGGTTCTTTTTGCAACTTTATGAATTTGGATCCATCCTTCAGCTCCTTGAGGTTGTAGAGGTCGCATTTATAGCTTCTTTGTCGAGATAGAATCCATTTGCCTCGACATAGCAATTATTTCCTTTCTTTCTTACCATGTTTGTGTAAAACTCTCGAACTAATGCGACAAAACCATTGGTTTTTATGCTCATGAAACAAATTCCATCCTCTTTTCTCAATCACCTCTCTAAATGGTGATGTAGGTTTATTAAAACCCTCCCACCTAGGAAATTCTTTGGCTTCAATGTATCTTTCATGATCACGTACACCACATTTGATATCAATTCATCTTATGTATCTTCTTCTTCTTCTCTTTGCTCTGCTTTAGTTTCCTCTGTATTTCTCTTCCTCTTACTACTTTCATCAACTGGTTGCTCAGTTTCAGTTCTTGCTTCAAATGGTTGCTCAGTTTCTTCCCTTTCTTCTTGCATAACAACAATTTGAAGCTTAGGAGTCGCTTCTTCCTCATTTATGATGTACTCCATGATCTTATTCAGGTTAGGAATCAGAATTTGTTGTTTAGACATTGCAGAAGTTGGTTGGGATTTAGGGTTTCAAAGAAGGTGAGGGAAAGATTTGGTAAAGGTAGGTGAAGAGTTTAAGGGCTTCATAAGGAAATGGGCTTTTCAAATTTGGAGTTTTTAACATTTGAGGTTCTCTATTTATAGGCCCAATTAATGTTGTGACAAATAATTCCCATGTCACAACATTAAATAAGCCTATAGTTCTAAAATTTATGTCATGACATAAGGTCTTATTGTCGCAAAATACAGTTATGAATAAAAAATTGTTAAATGTTGTGACAAAAATTTTCTTTGTTGCGACCAAGTTGTAGCTTAAATGTTCAACAATTATGTTGCAACACAAAATTTTCATATCACATGACACAATATGAATTTCAAACTGCATTGTTGCGACATAGAAATTATGTCACGACAATTTAATGCACTTTGTGTGTAAAACCCATGTCATGACAATCTTTTATGTTGTGACATTCAATAAGCTTCAGAACCTAAAATTTATGTTGCGACACAATTTTATTGTCATGACATAACGTCCTGTGTCTTATATTAAAAATAGTCGCGACAATAAATTCTATGTTGTGACTAAATGATAGCCTTAGGGTTCCAAATGTTTGTCGCGACAAAAGATTGTATGTCCTGACAAATTGCATAGGATTTCAAACTACATTGTTGTGATAACGGCACTATGTCCACGACATATTTCCTTGGCCAGGAACGGGCAAGAGTGATCTTTGTCATGACAAAGAAAAATTATGTCGTGATAAAATACGCATTTTCATCCAAAATGCCAATTTACCAGTTTCAACCAATTAACACACAATCCAGTATGCAATGTACCTAGACCACTCAAATCATGCTTGTGAATACAAGTTTAACAACAACAAAACATCTCAATTCAAGCATGATCAATCAAGCACAATTTCTTAGTTCTATATATACCAGCAATCTATTCTGAAAACTAATTAAAATACCACAAAAGCTAAATAGGAATTTTCTCACAAGATTGTTGAACAAGCTTTTCTCCTTTTCAATTTGGATTGTATCATTCATTTCATTTCAGTTGTTCATTGACTATAACTTCACTTGATGACTAGCTTTCCTGACTTGAACAACAATAAAATCAACTCTATAAAATTAAAAAAAAAAATCAAAACTATAACTTTAAACACACAAAATTCAGCAAAATAAAGTTATCTAAGGATAATTAAAATTTGCTTGGGTTGCCTCCTAAGAAGCTGCTCAATTTTATGTCTTTAGCTAGACATTGCTGCCATGTGTTCTCTTTTCAGTAATTCTTTCATTCTCTTTAAATCTGGGACTAATCTTCATTCAAACTGCCTCCCAAATAATGCTTCAATCTTTGACCATTGACCTTAAACTCATTTCCTAAATTTGATTTCAGTGTAACTACTCCAAAAAGGTGTGCTTGTAATCAGTAATGTAAGAGAAGAACCCTCCACATGATTTGACTAGCACAGGAAATAATCTAAGCCTTGAATTATACAAGAGGACTGGTTCTACTATTTTGAACTCTCTCCTCAGTATCCTTTGGTCATGCCATTTCTTGGTCTTATCTTTGTAGATTCTTGCATTGTCATAGACTTCATTTCTCAGATTTTCTAATGCATTTAATTGGAGGAATCTCTTTTCTTTTACAACTTGGAAATCAAAGTTCAGCTTTTTGATTGCCCACATTGCTTTATATTCAAGCTTCAGAGGTAGATGACAATGCTTTCCGAATACAATCATGTATGGGACTTATAAGCAGTTCTACAAGCCCACAATGCATCATTAAGCTTTGCTAACTAGTCTTTTCTGCTTGCATTGACTGTCTTCTCAAGTATATTCTTGATCTCTCTATTGGATATCTCAGCTTGACCATTTGACTGAGGGTGATAAGCCAATCCCATAACATGTCTGACTCCGTACTTGCTCATAAGTTTTGCAAACAATTTGTTTAAAATATTCCAACAATACTAATAATAGTTCTAGAGGGCTCCATCTATAAGATATTTATTTGTGTAAACCACTGGCGGTGGCATCATTTTCTTGGGCAAGCTATGGGTTCCACCCATTTGGATACATAATCCACAGCTAGGAGAATGTATAGATTTCCAAATGAAGGTAGGAAAGGCCCTATGAAGTCTATCCCCCATACATAAAAAATCTACACCACCATGATTCCTTACATAGGCATCTCACTTCTTCTATTGATGTTGCCCATTCTTTGACATCTATCACAATGTTTAACCCATTAAGAACAATATCTGAATAGAGTTGGCTAATAAAAACCTGATTGGAGAATTTTCTAGGTTGTTTTGTCTCCTAGAAAGTGTCCTCCATATGGTGATGCATGACATTTATCCAAAATTCCATCCTGTTCTGCCTTTGGTACACATCTTATGATGATAAGATATTCTCCTTTTCTAAAAAGCATTAGGTCATCCCATATATAAAACCTGGCATTAGTCCTCAACTTTATTTTCTACTGGTAGCTGAATTCTGGTGTCATAATTCCACAAGCCAGAAAGTTCACAATATCGACGCCATGGTGCCAGGCCCGATGCCTAAAAAGGCATTTGCTCCTTCAGAGGATATTTTCCTCATCACCGGTCCCTCACATCATCTTGATTAGGATTTTTAGTCTTGATAAGTGATCGACTATCACATTATCACTGTCTTTCTTGTCTTTGATCTCCAAATCAAATTCCTGTAGCAATAAAACCCATCTGATTAGTCTTAGCTTTGCATCTTTATTTGCCATTAGGTATTTGATTGCTGCATGCTCAGTGTGCACTATGACATGAGACCCCAATATATATGGCCTGAACTTCTCACAAGCAAAGACCATTGCAAGCATTTCTTTTTCAGTGGTTGAATAATTCTCTTGTGCTTCATTAAAAGTCTTCGTAGCATAATATATAGCTGATTAGTACCCAAAAAGTGCTATTTTGAGCCCTATTTGAGATAGGTTTTGAGTGCTTTTTGCGCGCTAATCATGTCAGATCGCTTGATTGAGTGTTCGGATCTACTTAGTATCACTTATGTCGTATAGAGGTTATTTTTGGTTATTTTGCAGGTTTTTGCATACCTTGGGGATTCGATATCGAGATGTGTTGAATAATGAAGATCGAAACTATTTTCCACCATCAAACATGTCAGAATTCAGTGAAGGAATGGAAGCGAAGTGAAGAAGAAGCGATGCGATGGAGGTTGAGATGCTTAGTGTAGTGAAGAGCAGGCCGAGCCAGGAAGATTTCACTATGATTGCGAAAATTTCATTGGGATTGCTAAAATTTGCGATCATAGCGAAAATTTAAGCAATCTAAGCGAGTCCCAAACTATGTAACGAAAATCAGCATTATGGCAATTCTTCAATTCCATTATCTAAATATTTCGCTGAAATTGCGAGGTACAATATTGAAATTGATTGTGCATAGCGAAATTTTGGGATTCGTATCTACGTCCAATTTAAGCTGGGCTGTGAGGAGCCCAAACTAGACTGGCGAAGTACTCGCCTAGCGGGAGATTTTTATAAGCAGGAAATCTCACCTTACATCGTATTTTGTAATTAATGCATTGAGCTTCATTTCGATGTATTACCTCTTTGTCCCTTGTATTAGCCAATATGTTAGGCTTTCTTGTATTTTCATACATTGGGTGGCCTATATAAGCGCCCCCTCCCCCCAAATTGTAAAAGGAGAGCAATCTTTTGGCAACTTTTCATTTTATGTAAATATCTCAGACAGTTAGGGTTTGTTTCTCTCTTCTCTCTCCTCTTTCTCTCATTTTCTGAGCTATAAACAACCCTCTTGAGGATGACAACTCAAGAGATGCTTAGCTAAGTCTCTCTTAGCTTTGAAGAGAAGGTAGCTAAGCTTGGGTGGGCGGGTTACGGGTTGTCCTCAGTGTTAAATGCTACGAGGTCTTTGTGTTATGGTTCCCGTCTTCTCAAACTAGGGTTGAATATCATTTAATGTCGTTGCTTTGGCGTACTTACCGTGCTAGGATACAATTGCATGCTTATTGCTAGATGTCGCATTGTTCTTTAGATGGCCTTTACGAGCGAAATGAAGTTGGATATTAGGGTTTCAAGCGAAAATTTGTAGATGCATATTACACAATGTTGACTCGAATAGGAATTGATTCTAGGGTTAGGTTTTCTAGTTAAACAAAGATCGGTTATGGCTTGGACTATGGGTTGCTTGCCATGATGCGAGGATAAAACCAGGGACACTTGTTACCCCATGTTGTCAAGCTAGTGACTAAACCTAAGTTACCTTTTCTCACTTCACTTTCGGTTTACAATTAATCACCATCAACAACTTCCCTTTGTTTTGGAAACAAATCAAAATCAAATTAAAAGCCTTACCATTTCAACACCGTGCAAGTCATTCATAGGATGAAAACCACATCCCGTGTTCGACCCTGAACCACTATCTTTGCGGTAGCAGGCTACGGCGTTAGGAGGAACAGGACTACAAATTTTGTTGATTCGAATCACCTGCGTGGCGGAAATCCAAATGGCGCCGTTGCGAGGATGATGGTGCGAACTACGTTTTGATAAGTTGAAGTGTACTTGTGATCAACATCATAAGAGGAGGTGACCTTTTAACCCTTTTTGAATTTCGAGTTGCGTAGCGCAAGTTTTCATCACTTCTGCGATCCTTTGCACTCTTTGTTTTTCATACGGTCGGTTTTATTTTGCTAAACCATAACCACTTTTGCAAGTTTGTTTTGTGCTATTTCTTGTCTCGGTTATTATAACGGTGTTTATGTACCCTTGGAAAGAGGCATCGGGTAGATTGCAAGAATCGAGCACCAATTGAACAAGGCATTTGTGAAATCGGTGGTGCGATGGGCAAATGGATCCCCTACCTGAGGGGAGCCGGCTGAGTCGTTGGTACGATGGAACCCAGTGACTACGGTCAGCGGGGATCCACATACACCCTCTAGAGTTAGTGCCCCATCACGCATCGCATACCTCCTGAAGATGTATGATGAGGCCTTATTTAATTACCCCTACTCCCATATCATGGTATGGAAAATGAAATCCATACACACACATAAGAGAGGGATTTTGAGGAGGTTTGCACAGCCTTTAAGGAAGGTATGATGGACATGGATTTGCTAAAGGCCCGAAGGCATTTCCACTGACCATAAAGGTGAGGCCAAGATTTGGCTTAACTCACTTTGAGGCCCGAACCATAGAAGTGAGGTAGTTTGCAAGCGAGTTTTAAAAAAATTCTTCGTGCTCATAAGACCAACAATTTGAAGAGACAAATTTACACCTTTGCGGCTGAGATGGTGAGAGTTACCGGTGCTAGGATAGATTCATGGAGACCATTAGTGCTTGTCCACATCATGGTTTCGACACATGGATCTTTAGTAAACCACTTCTATGGTGGTATGTCTCACGCCATGGAAACTGACTTTTGGAAACTATGTGTGGAGATTTTCTGAGCAAGCACCTGATGAAACGCTAGTTCTTGAATTATGTGGCTGAAACTAAGGGTTAAGGATAGACAGGCAAGGAGAAATCTGAAAAATAAGACCTTTATGGTAACCACAGAGTGGGATGTATGCCTTTGTCGAGAGGATATAGAAATGGCTAAATTTTAGCCTTAGCTAGGAAGGTGGAGGAGCTTGGGGAAAAGGCTCCATGGTGCATGCGTGACCCAGAAAGCTCTTCTTGAGACCCGACCCATTCACGGTTCGGTAATCGAGAGAACGTGATATGAGTGCTCCATCGATAAGTTTGTGATGTGGAAACAAGCAAATGTTGTAGGTCAATACAAGCCACCACAACCTAATACCCAATATGGTAATACCTACAATTCCAATTGGAGGGAATCACCCTAACCTCTCATGGAACCTAATCCCCACACCTATGTACCCCAGTGCCAAACCAGTTTGGTTGCACTCAAACTCTGACCACCTCCGTCCCTCATCTCATTAGAACAAACCATTTTAAATTTGAGTAAGGTGGTGGGTAAATTTGTGGAAGAACAAAAGGGATCAATGCCTGATTGGCACAAAGGATTGATGCGTAGAGCACAGAACAAGAGAATAGATGGGCTTGAGAGCAATCTTAATCGAAAATAGACAACTTGCATTATTGATCACAAGATCAACAAAATTCTGGATGCGAGGAGAGGAAAGTTCCCTTCCAAACATTTACCAAATCAAAGGAGTGCATGAGGTAGGGTCATCCAGTAATTCGGGAATGGATGAGGTAAAAGGCTGCCCACCTTAGGAGTAGAAAAGGGTTGATCGGTAATGCAGGAAACCTATTGAAACCGGGAAAGAAGTAGAAATGGAGCAGGAACACATTTTTACGAAAGGGACTCAATGAAACATAGCATACCACCTCCATTTCCACAAGTACTTAAGAGAGGCAAGAAGAAGGCATCTCGGCAAGCGGGCATCTAGAAGTCTTAAGGAGTAGAAGTCAACATACCTCTTTTGGACATAATCAAACAAGTCCCTGCGTATGCAAAATTTTTAAAAGATCTTTGCACAATCAAAAAGGGGTTGGGCATTGAGAAGAAGGCATTTCTAACTGAACAAGTCAGTGCCATAATCCAAAGTAAGAACCCTATCAAATACAAGGATCCAGGATCTCCCACAATTTCGGTAAATATTGGTGGGACTTGTATAGACAAATCCCTACTTGACACAAGGCAGTGTGAACCTCTTTTGCCATACTTGGTGTATAAACAGTTAGGATTGGGTGAACTTAAACCTACCAACATAACATTATCATTGACCGATAGATCAGTGAAGATCCCTAAGGGGATAGTCGAGGATGTCTTGGTGAAAATAGACAAATTCTACTACCCAGTAGATTTTGTAGTTCTCGACATGAGCCAATTGCAAATGAACCCAATCATGTGCCAATCATCCTAGGAAGACCATTTAAGCCCTTTGCCAATGCAATTATCAATTGCGAAATGGAGTCATACAACTTACATTTGGCAATATGACCTTAGGCTGAACATATTCCATTTGAACAACAAACACGGGCTGCGGAAGATGAAAAGCGATTGGTACGATGAAGTTGTTTCAAATGGTCATGTCGAGCGAGGAAGCTTAGTGTCCAGGAATTGCAAGAATTAGTGAGCCAAGGTGAAGAGGTTTTGGTATTGCCTTCAGTGCCCACTGAAGGGTAATTGTTCAGTTCAAAGTCCATCAGTGAGAAACCAAGCAACAATGGGAAATCCGACACAGTTGACTGAGACCAGCTGCTTGGGTTTGAGGAGATCATCCTCCTTGACCCTCCTTGAGCAATTTGGTAAAATTGAGCTGATTTGGTGTTCTCACAAACCAAATTGCAGCTCATTAATTTTCTTTTTGTGTTAATTTGGTCAATTTTAATAGTTTCTATTTTTAGTAACTTTCTATTTTGAACTTTCCCTATTTGCAGTTTTCCTCCTTGAGCAATTTAGTTTAATATTATATATTTTATATTTTTTTCTTTAGAATATATTAAATTATTAGATATATATTATATAATATTTTAATTTTTATTTTTAATATTTTAATAAATCCTAATTTCTGCGGAGTGAACCCGGGTTTTTAATTTGGTCGGCTATTATAGCGGAGTGGGCAAAGCAGTAGTTAGAGCGCCGGTGGCTTATAAGAAAGGAGGGGCTTTCAAATTCATATCATTCTCCCTCCCTCAGAGCTCATCCCGGAAGTCGTCCTGTTCGCATCTATCTTGCCAGAGCCTGCCACACGGCTCTTAGAGCCTTAGCCACACAGCGCCTGTATTTGCCGCTACTTGTTGAGCCTCCTTCTTGGGATCGACCCGGTACCATGGCTCAGCCTGCCTTGCCGCGCGTAGCCACGGTCATTCATGCGCACCTTGCCATTTGTTCGTAGCCACGCCCTTTGCACGCGACCCGGTAGGCTCCACGTGCGAGCCACGACCAGCGCCACTTTTCGCCGGCCGGCGTTCACGCACCTGCGCCGCGCACGAGCGCGCACCTGGCCACGGTAGGCTCACGCGCGCTGCCTTGCGCCGTGCTGGGTGATGTCGGTCGATTGAGCCTTTTTGCCGGTGTCTTGACCGGATTACGATTATGAGTGGAAGTACCCGGTGGTCGCGCCCGACCTGGTGAATTGATACCAGGCGAAGAAGCGAGCTGATTCGGCTCAGTTCCGAACCACATACCGGCTCCAGTCCGGCTGATCTTTGAGAGCCTTAGGAGTTTAGGAAGTACCAGAACACGGATGGGACGGGCCCCTTCACCAGGTGCCACATCGCGAATCCGGAGGCCGTGCTCAAGCTGAGCCCGTGCCCGGACGTTGGGTGAGTCCTCCTCATCCGGACCTCGGTAGTCTCCGGCCACGTCGGCGGGCAGAGCCTCTTCGCCTCGATTGTGTGGCCTCCGGGATCGGGAGGCCATTCGTCGGGCACCTATTACGGGAGCGTCAGCTTCATTCGAGACTTCCACGGGGAGTCATATTACGGCGTCCGACGGCATTGGCGGATCGGTCGAGGGTTCGATCACGGCCCGATCAAACAGCTACTCCTAGCTACCATTTATGAGGCGGCGGTATTACCGGGTGGATTCTGCGAGTTCTATTGGATGACATCCGGGGCGCTGAGTCGCTCGAGCCTCAGGTTCCTGCTCGGCCGATGCCGGGAGTGCTTAGGCGGCGGATATCGGCCAGCGTTGAGCTATAGCGATTACCCTTGAGCGATTCGAGAGGTTATCGAGGCCCGGTCTCGCTGAAGCGCTGAAGATGGTTAGCAGTCTTGCCCGAGACACCCTTCTTTGGACCAATATTATTAGGAGGCGACTCAGTCTCGGATCTCTTGATCGATCATCTATTCGGGACCGACCTCTTCCGTGCGGCACTACGTCTGACGTGGGGCCATCTGGAGGCTGCATCTGGGATCTCGGAGGATTACAGTTTGATCCCTCTGGCTGGTGATGACCTCCCTATTACACTTCGAGGAGAAGGTCCGTCGTAAGGGCGGCTCGGGCGAGATCTTCAGCTGCGATGCAGGGAGACTGATGCCGGGTCCTGGAGCGCTGGGCTTCCCGGAGGGCCCCCCGGATTAGGCGGAGATTGGAGTGCCCTCGGGTCTGTCTATGGAGAGAGAGATGGTCATGCAGTATCGTTTATCCTCCATTAGTAAGAATGAGGAAGGAAAAATGCCGAGATCAGTGACGAGAGAATCCTGAGACGAACGGTGAGCCCCCGAGCGAGGTGGAGAGGGAGTCCCGACTCGCATATGTCCCCTCCATCTCCTCCTCCACATCTACTGCCGCCTCGCCATCCATTGTCTGCATTCACGATACGTTCATGCATTTCCGAGGAGATAGCCGAGGAGTGTGATGGATGCTATATCTGTGTTCTTTGGCCGCTACTCGGGCGACACAAGACAGAGGTTGGATCGGTGAGGCCACTCTGAAGGCTGTCGCTCCATGCTCCGGCAGATCATGACTCACCTAGGTCTTATCGTGCTCTGTTGGAGGGATGAGTCAACGCGCTGACCTCTTTGGATGTGTTGGCGGCGGCCAGCGGTGGTCTGAGACCCACCACCATCCGCGGCCCGGTGAGGTGGTTAGGTTTCTTTTATGTTTTTGTATAGTTACCAGCTTTATCAACTGCCTACTAATTTTGTTTAGGATTCATGTATTAGCCATAGTAGGCAGTGATACTTTTGTATGTTTAGCTTTGTATTCATGTACTAGCCACTTTGGCTATATCAAAAGCTATTCAGTATATATATATACACTTTTGCATATCAATTTTTTTGTGCCCCCACTTTGTTTAAACTGTTTTTGTCTTCAATTGAACAATTGAATTGCTTCAATTGGACAATTGAATTGCCTTTAATTGAAAAAATAGAAACCTTGCATGTTGCCTTATTGCTAGAACAATTCCATACATGATTCAATTTTTGGTCAGTTGAAGGTCCAGCATACTCAACTTGAAAATTTCCCCTTTGAGCTAATTCACACACTATACACAGTTAACTACCAATATTTGTGAAATTGTATTCCCCTTTCACTTTGCACTTGGCCTTAGGTTTTGTTGGCAACTAGGATAGGTTAGTGTTTCCATTTGAAGACCAATGTAGTCTTCGGAAAAAAAGAAAGAAAAAGCCAAAAGAAAAGAAAAAGAAAGAAAAAGAAAAATAAAAGTCGTGAAGCTTTGCCTTGAAGCCCGAACGGTCCGAGGGGTATATGGCGAAAGCCTTTGAAGCCCAGTGCTATACCTTAGGTGGTTGGGAGTCCTTCGACTTGGTGTTCGTTGCAGTGGATGGGTAGGTATGGCGGGTGGGTGCTTGATTTTGAAGTCATTCGGAGTCGGGGTGAAACTGTAGAGTTCGTGGTCGAGTGATCCTTTTGGCAGTGCCTAAACCTTAATTGGTTGGGAGTCATCGGTGGACCCCCGTTACACGGACTTTAGTGAAATCGAGTTTTGAGCATTGCACCCTATATTGTAGTCGAATAAAGAAATAAGAGTGTAACTTTTCCTATCTAGGTTGTTCAGCTGACTTAGGCCATGCATATTAGGTTAGAGGAGGGAACAATTTTTGCACTTTATTGGCTCCAATCGGTTATATTAATAAACCATTAGATCTTTGTGGAAATTCAAGTTGAGAATTTTTTGGATCGGTATTGACCTAAAAATTGTTTCTTGCATGGTTTTGGTTCTCCCACGGTTTCAAACTTAGTATCAATTTTCATTTTAAAGGTAATATTTATTTGTACATACACCTTTTGAACCATAAACTTTTGAAAATCAACATGCATGCCTTTATTATTTTGCATTGCTAGGGACTAACAGCGTTCGGTTGGGGTGTGTGATTAGTACAAGTCTTATTTTAGGCTTTATTTAGAGATAGGTTTTAGCAGGTGCTTTCTTGCGCTAATCATCCAGTCAAACCAATTGGAAGTGTTGGATCTACCCCAGCATCACTTATGCCCGTTTAGGAGTTATTTTGGTTATTTTGTAGGTTTTGCATACCTTGGGAATTAAATATCGAGATGTGTTGAATAATGAAGATGAAACTATTTTCCACAGTCAAACATGTAGTCGATGAAGGGCTGGAGAAGCGAAGTAGAAGAAGAAGCGATGCGTGAGAGGTTCAAGATGCGGTGCGGTGAAACGGGCAACCGAGATTTTCGCTATGATTACGAAAAATTCCCGTGGGATTCTGCGAAAATTTAAGCGATCATAGCGAAAATTTCGCGATCTAGCGAGAGTGAATTTAAGCTGGGCTAGCGAGGGTTCGATGTATGAAAATCCCTTTTAATATGCGAAATTCTTCAATTTAGCTGTCTCTAAAATATTTCGCTGGGCTAAGCGAGATTTAGCCTTCTTAAGCGGAAATTGTTGTGCATAGCGAGAATTTTGGGTTTTCTAAGCTATCTCTGTCAATTTCGGCTAGGCTAGCGAATTTGTTGGAAACTAGCGAGAATTTTAGCTACCTGAGGGATTTTCACTTTATCATGAGAGTCATATTTTGTGTCATTTTTTGTGTCTTGGGAGAGCTGTTTGGTGTATTACCTCTTTGTCCTTGTATTGTAATATGTTAGGCTTTCTTGTATTTTCATACATTGGGTGGCCCTATAGCCCCAATTGTAAGGGGCTTGATTTTTGGCAACTTTTCATTTTATGTAAATATCTCCCGCAGCTTCAGTTAGGGTTTGCTTTTCTCTCTTCTCTCTCCTCTTTCTCTCATTTTCTAGGCTGCAAACAACCCTCTTGAGGATGGCTTGACTCAAGAGATGCTTGGCTGTTAAGTCTCTTAGCTTTGAAGAGGAAGGTAGCTAGCTTAGTTTGTAGAGGCGATTGCGGGTTGTCTCCCATGTGTTAAATGCTACAGTACTGTATTTATGGTTCCCATCTTCTCAAACTAGGGTTGAATATCATTTTAATGTCATTGCTTTGGCCAATACTTACCATGCTTTAGGATCTGAGTGCATACTTGTGCTAGATGTCTTGTTGTTCTTTAGATGGCAACTACGAACCCTTTGAAATGAAGTTGAATGTTAGGGTTTCAAGCGAAAATTTGTAGATGCATATTACCTGTGTTGACTCAAATAGGAGTGATTCTGAGGTTAGGTTTTCTAGTTAAACAAGATCCGGTTATATTTGGACTATAGGTTGCTTGCCATGATGCGAGGATAAAACCGAGGACACTTGGTACCCCCGCGTGTTGTGGTAGTGACTGAAACCTTCAAAGTTACCTTTCTCACTTCACTTTCAGTTTTACAATTAATCACCATCCAAACAACTTCCTTTGTTTTGGAAACAAATCCAAAAATCCAAATTAAAAAGCCTCACCACTTTTCAACAGATGCAGAGTCATTCATGGGATGAAAACCCGTCCCGTCGTTAGACCACTGAGCCGTATCTTTGCGGTGACATTCTGACGATGGGAGAGCTGGGACTACAAATTTTGTTGATTCGAATCACCCTACCGTGTACGAATCAATAGCTTTGAAAGGTCTTATCGATTTCTTTGTCTGACCACGGCTCCCATTGCATAATCCCATAGCATCACACATGATCTCAATTCTTTATTCGATTCTTTGTTGCCATGATAGGAGCTCTGATCAATCTGGCCTTAATTTCTTCAAATGCACATTTACAATTTTCATCAAATTCAAAATTTGCTTCTTTTTCAAGCAGTTTGCATAATGGCCTTGATATTTATTATAAGTCCTTTATAAATCTTCTATAAAATCCAGCATGTCCCAAAAAACTTCTAAATCCTTTTAGCGCATTAGGTGGCATTGGGGTTTGATAATAGAAACTTTAGCTTAGTGTTTTGGGAGATCGAGTTCTTGAAATTTTGTGCCCAGAACAATGCCTTCATTTACCATAAAGTGGCATTTTCCCCAATTTAGAGCTAAGTTTGTCTTGGCATCTTTGAAATTACCAATCTCTAAATTCTCTAGTTCTCAGCTTTGGATCCATATCTTTGAGAAATTAAATCATGAAAATCTCCTGCTCTCTACCAAATCAAAGATAGACATCATACACCTTTGAAAAGTGGCAGGAGCATTACACAATCCAAATGGCATCCTTCTAAAAGTAAAGGTGCCATAAAGACATGTAAAGGTAGTCTTCTCCTGATCCTTAGGGGCTATGACAATCTGAGTATAACCAGAATATCCATCAAGAGAACAGAAATGGGGGTGTCCTGCTAAAATGTCTAGCATTTGATCAATGAAAGGTAAGGGATAGTGATCATTTCTGGTTACAATGTTCAATTTTTTGTAGTCAAAGCATACTCTCCATCTTGTCACAATTCTTGTTGGAATTAATTCATTCTTCTCATTTCTGATGACTTGGAATCCACCATTTTTGGGAACTACATGAACTGTGCTCACATAAGAACATGCGAGATTGCATAAATAAATCCCGCATTCATCATTTCTGCTCACTTGCCTTCCGTCTGACTTCTTTCCAATGCGGATTCAGTCTTCTCTAATGTTCTATTGATGTTTTGTTTTTTCCTCCGAGGATTTTATTGTATAAATCGACGGCGGATTCTTTGATCTTACCGATGGCTATTGCTTCACCATACTTCTGAGATTCTCTAGCAGTTTATGTTCTTTATGCTTTGTCAAGTCAGCTGATATGATCACCGGTTTTGATTTTTCAGCTTCTAAGAAGGCATACTTCAAATGTTTGGGCAATTTGATGAGTAAAAAACTCATTGATTTTTAATCCATTTTTCTAACATGTGTTACAATATAATTGCTTATTATTATGCAGAAATATGGAGACCTTACCAAATTTATGTTTTGCAGATTTTTATAGAATAATTGGATATTCCAGCAAGAAAAAGATATATATGGTTAAGGCAGCTAGGTCGTGAAAGACTTGTGAGGTCGCGACAAGGGATTCCTTAGATCAGTTTTAAGTGCGACACAGTGAGGCGATGTTAACTAACAGATATGTTGAATGAGACCTCGGTCGCGTGGAGAGGTGAGTCCATGATAAGAAGAAGGTTACAGGCGAATGAAGGTTGTTGTGAGAGAAAGTTGCGAGAAGAGAAGAGTTTCAAAAAGATCTTGTCGCGATGTCGTTCTAGCAATATCACGACAGAAAGAAGACAATACAGTCGCGACGGATAGTGATATCCACGACGAGGAATGGTTGCTTAATGAAGTAGCGAGGTCTCCCCTGAGGAATTAGCTATTAGACAAATTACAAAGCCCGAAGACACACGATTGGAATTAGCGACAGCGATTTCATCTGGCGATATGAAATAGGCTAAATAGTTAAAAAACGTATTTGCAACTGTGTTTTTTAGCGACTCACGATGTTTAAGGTCGGAAAATTTAACCACTTTCGGTGCGACCTTTTTAGGTCACCACCGAAGCAGAAGCTCAATACCACGACAAGCTGAGTGGCGAGAAAATGAGGGTTGTGACAAAGAAATTGAGAAGTAGAACATATAATTGGGTGCGACCTTACCTTTTATGTCGTGACTGAAATTGCTTCAAGAAAAGGGATGGCCTGGTCATGACTTAATTTGTATGTCACGACGAGGAATCGACATATCGGCGGCTTTGGTCGCCAGCTTTGAATGAAAGCAAAAAGACAACCAAGCGATGTACATATAAAGGGAAGGCTGCAGCCAAAGTCAAATTGGCGATAACAAAGCTAGTGTCGCGACGAAACTTGGTCGCTGACACGGAGCGTGAAATAAAGAGTAAAGAACACCAACGGTAGCGACATGAAATTGTGGTCGCTTGACCAATTCTTAGAGACAGCGTTGTTGCAACAAGTCAGAACTAACGGCAGCTAGGCTGAGTCGACATAACAAATTCAAAGTCATGGCCAGAAAAGGATGGGTTACTCGAGAAAAAGCTAAGTAAAGAAAGCGATAGCAAGGATTTTCAGGATTGCGACACACACACGAAAGAGCAAAGAGGTGAAGTCGAGCGTTAGTCGCGATGAGGAAATTCATGTTAAGTAAAGTTCTCCGCAGAGAAAGAAGAAACTCTAGGAAAACTTGGGTGCATGGCGAAAACCCGGTTTGTAAGTCAGGGGATGGGACATGAGCTAAGTCGCAACAAAGGCGGGTTGCGACAGCCAAATGAATCAGGCCCCGATTTACGGGAGGTATCAAATAGTCAACCTTGCATCGGAGCGTCTTGGGACCAGGTCATGGGGATTGAAGAAGACTCACTTGTATATTTTAGAATAGATTAAGTTAGAATTGTTTTGATTTTTGTTTGGATCGAACTGACCAATCTGTTTTTGAATTGTCTGTTTGGATCGAATCGTTCAGCCTCTTTTCCCGATTCTTGCACGGAGATTAATGAAGTCTAGATAATTTCTGAAATTTGTTTCTTTCAGTTTATTACAGTTACAGTGGACGTTCTTGATCAATACTCCATTGTCGATTATGATTGATGTTGAGAAGCGACTTCCCTTTGGAATGGATGCATTTGTTAGTTATAGTCTTTTCTGCATAAATTAGAAAGAATTTCTTGGATTTGGGATTTATTTGATTGATGTTGTTCTTGAATTGAATTGTTCCCAATAGTAGTATCGAATACCCTTTCAAGGACTGTATCCTGCTCTGATTTCCAGGAGGCCCTTTGAGTGACATAGAGATGGAGATTCTTGAGAACTTGGAACATTCAATTTGTGGGTATGTTAGACTATTATTGAAGAACTAAAGAGCTCTGAGAGTCCACTTCGATAAATTTCCATTTCACTCATAGTTGAAGTTGAAGGGGATTATTTATCAATTTAAATAATCAGAGATTTTCACATAATCGATGGAAAGATCTTGATCACACGTGTTATTTGAGATCTAATATAGGAAAGGAAAAATCCATCAAATCTGAGGAGGTCATCAGCCATTTTGTAAAGGTTTCTGATAAGCGGACTTGGGGTGCAAGAAATGCAATCTTAAGAATGGAGTATGAAGTATTGAAAAAAACAGAATATTATCAAGAGTGTTCTAAATACAATGGCGATTGAATCCGTATCTTTGAAGAAGAAGGGGACCTGCAATTGGTAGTTATGGAGAAATCAGTTGCATTGTAGGCATCTTTGTAGTCGGATCAATGGGATTAGAAAATCAGCGATTATAGTAAAGTAGTTTGACTTCATAGTAGTTCCTTGGCGGTGTTCACTTCTCTATGAGAGAACTAATTGATCCATTTATTTTTACTTGTTTTATTTTGAATTTTATCCTTAATATAAGTATAATATATGATGATCTTGTCTTTCAAATTCTAGTTTTCAAAAATATTACAAAGGAGGTGCAAATAATTGTGGATCTTGATTAGTTAAATTGAGATTGATTTCAAAATTCTTGTCGATCTATGAGGAATGATGTACGGACTTGTATCTAATTTTACTAACGCTGTGACTTGTGCACTTAAGTGTCTTAGACTAAACTCATTTATAATTCGAACAAGACCATTTCGAGTTTCGACATTAAATCAATTTTAGTATATGATATTCAGATCAGATATAACAAGTAGATAATCTCTCAGTATTGGACAGCAGTTTTATATTGATGATTCAATTGTTAAATCAAATATGCGTGAGATATAAATACGACATACCTTATTTGTAAGTCTGAACAGTTGGTAATAAGTGATATTCTGATCTTGATTCGTCTCTAGTTTTTAATACCCACTTTGCTTCAATTAATCTCGATATATTTCCATTTTAAGTTGTTTCAGCCATAGGAAGCGATTTAGATCTGTTTCCTTAGATATTAGTGGAAAGAACATTGAGAGCAAGGAGGTCAAGTCGAAACAACAATTATAGCGGATGAAAGAATGGGTGAACAGTTGAACAGAGAGCAGTGAAAGACCTCGATGCAAGATGATGAAGGATTTACAGGAACCCGATTATCGAAAAAATATTGTGATTGGAAACCGACACGCTATAGAGGCTAACGAATTGAGCTAAAACCAGCATTGATCCATATGGTGTAGAGATGGTTATAGGCCATCCTACTAAAGATCTAATGGGCACATAGGCGAGATTCCTTAGGATGGCTAACCTGGGATAAACTAAATGGTGTGAGCTAGGGTGATCAAACTACGACTCTTTCCTTTCTCTTTGATAGATATTGCAACCACATGGTTTGAATCATTGCCATACTGGCTTAATTAATACATAGGAAGAGTTGGTGGAGCTTACTGGGCAGATTTTTCCCCACCCCTCACAGCAGAAGAAGGAAGGGAGAGATCATTGTGTTCAGCACGGAAACAAGGGAGGATGAAAGCATATCTTTGCTTGGAAAATGCAAAATATTGAGGGGTGCCATGCATAGCATAGACGCAGAAGGCCAAATGGATATTGTCTACCACTCCTGAATGATACCTCTAAAGGGTATCATAGATACAACTTGTTGTAAGGGCATTTCGCGAAGAAATACTGAGGAAGAGCGAGGCTGGAGTTGATAGAAGACTTGCTCGTGACATGAGGCTCCGTCTTAATCTTGAGTGAACGATAGCGAAACGAGAGTGGGGTCATTAGGCTCAATAAAATGAGCGCTATGGAAACAAAACTTGATGCAATAATGCACAAAGTTGGGGAATCAAAAGAAAAGAGTACTATCTTTTCGTAAAAATTGGAAGTGGAAAGAGATGGAATCGGAAAGAAGTGTTGAGGACGATTATTTGAATGAGCGGAGAAGCTACCATTTTCAAGCCTAACTGACTTGCCTACCTGCTGCACACCAGCCTTTGAGGGCGCGGGGACCTTCTCCTTATGGTGGAGGAGCATCTACAGGGCCCAAAGACATGGCGGGTTTTCGTGAGGATAATCCACGAGGTTCCAGCTATATATATGAGGAGAGAATAGAAATGAATATCAAGGTCAAAAGAGGACTCAGTCCTTTGAGGAGCAAATGTTGCAGTTCATGGGGGACAACAAAAAGCTGCTAAACCTCCATGAACATAAATTTGCTAAGTTGGAAACTTTTAAATCCAACACACAAATTTTTCAAGCAAACACTAATGCTTCACTCAAGAACTTGGAAACACAGGTTAGGCAGTTGGCCTCAACCTTGCTAAACCAGACCAAGGATGCATTCCCTAGTGACACTCAGAAGAATCCAAGAGATTGTATGGCAGTCCAATTGAGGAGTGGTAAGGAAGTGAATAGTAGTAGAGCAGAAAAGAAAGAAAGGTCGACAGAAGAAATGGGCGGAGAAGAAGATAGAAAGAACAATTTAGAGTGAATTTGCGGCTGAGAATAAATGCATGCGGCGACATGGAAAAAGCATGAATAACAACGAAGAAAAGGTTTCAAACCTACACATGGTTCCTTTCCCACAAGAAGACTTTAGAAGGCAAAGAAGGAGGAACAATTTTCTAAATTCTTGGAGTACCCAAGAAGATGAAATTAACATTCCCTTTGCGGGGTGCTATCACTCAAATGCCAAACTATGCAAATTCTAAGGACCTGCCTTAAAGAAGAAAATTGCTGAGGAAGGAGTGGTGAGCCTAACTACAACATGTAGTGCAGTTATTCAGAAGAGTCTACCAGCTAAGATGAAAGACCTTGACAGCTTTACCATTCCCTGCACTATTGGGAAATATAAATTCAAAAAAGCTTTGTGTGACTCAGGTGCAGCATTAATTTGTGCCTTATCGAGTTGTACAAAGGTTGAGTTTGAGTGGAGACTTACCCCCAATGTATTACACTTGCAAATGGTTGATAGGTGTGCCTGACCAGAAGGAGTCCCAGAAGGGATGTGCGAGTCGAGTGGGAAACCCATCTTCCTGTGGATTTTCATTGTCATGAAAATGGAAGAAGGGACTATGAGTTCCTCTACTATTAGGAAAGACCCCTTCTTAGCAACTAGAGCTTCTCGATCGTGTACGAGAAGGGTGGGCTTACCACGAGAGTGAAATGAAGCAATGCACTTCAACCTCAACAAAAGCTTAACACAGTCGATGTTGATGAGGAAAATTGTATTGTTGTAGATAACATTAGTCCTATCAGTCTTGAACTGAACTTTGATTGTAATATCCAGCATTCTATCAATGAAAATGAGATGAATTTCCAGTATCTTAAGAGTGTTGATTATGAATTGCTGCATTCCAGTTTGAAATACACAGAAACAATCTTGAGTTTGATTGAAAACAGTCAAGAAAAATCAAGCAGCAAGGAAAAGAAAGTAACTAAACAAGAAATAAGTACAGAAGGGTTGATATTGAAAGAATTGCCTAGTCATCTGAAGTATTCTTTCTTAGAGCCAGAAAAGGCAAAACCAGTGATTATATCAGCTGCATTGACTGAGAATGAAGAACATAAGCTGTTAAAGATTCTACGGAAATCTGAGAAGGCGGTGCTTGAGTCGATTGAAGATCTCAAATTGTCAGTCCTTCCTATTTGCATGCACAAAATTCTACTAGAAGATAATGCAAAGACTTCAATTGAACACCAAAGAAGGTTGAATCCAGTAATGAAGGATGTTGTAAGAAAGGAAGTGCTGAAATGGTTAAATGTAGGCTTTATTTATGCAATATCGAACTGATATGAGTGAGTCAGTTCATGTAGTTCCTAAGAAGGAGTGGATTCACTTGTGATCATAAATAGAGAATTAACTTATTCCTCTGAAACTGTGACAGGATGGAGAGGTGTGTATAGATTACAGAAAATTAACTTCATTGCAACAGGAAGGATCATTTCTCACATTTCATTGATGATATTGGATACTGGTAGCGAGGACACCTGTTTATGTTTTCTTGATGGGTATTGGATATAACCAAATTGCTGTACACTTAGGACTAGGAAAACCGCTTTCCACATGCCACATGGTACTTTTGCTTTTAGAAGAATGTCATTTGGGTTATGCAATGCTCCTGCTACATTTAGTCGCGATCATCTATGTTCTCGGACTTGGCAGAGAGGAGTTATGGAGATATTCATGGATGACTTCACGATCCCTATGGATCTAGTTTTGGCTGATTAACACAAATTTGGGAACAATACTTCAAGGTGCCCGGGACAAGGAATTTAGCTTTAGTTGGGAAAATGCCATTTTTATGGTAGCGAAGGCATTGTCCTTGGACCGCAAGAATTTCTGGTACAGAAGTGCATCAATGAGTTTCCATCACAAAATTTTTCTTTTTCTTTTATTTTTCTTTTATTCTTTGAATTAGAGTAATTGATTTGAGAAAAACTTGGAGCTAGGATCATTGTATATGAAATTTCATTTATGTTTGAATCTAAATGGAATCTTGAATTATTTCTAAATTCGTACATTGATCGGTCTGATAATAGTTTGTTTACGATCGACTAGTCATTTCTTATTGTGATCCGAGTATGGAAAAAATGACTCTCCCTACGAGAAAGAATTTGGCGTTTGAGTATTGCTTGTAGCAATAGATGATTATGTGGGTATGAAATCCGGGTTGATCTAATTGGTATTGCTCTTTTATTGAGTTGTTTTGAATATGCATCACATACCCGTAAGGAACTATATCTTTACTCGATTTCGGGATCCCTCTAGTGACAACGTGCGCCCGATTCGGTCGACCGGCGAATCCGGGCGGAGCCGGTTTACTCAACATTTTCAATTATCTTCTGAAACATTTTGTTTGGTTTATTAACTTTCGTTTTCAAAGTGCCGTGGCCAGGAATCTCGACTTGACCCGGTTGGTGAATCGAGTCGGGCCCGGTTTACTCAGGCATTTCAATTTATCTTCTCAAAACATTTTGTTTGGTTTTATTAACTTTCGTTTTCAAAGTGTATGACCCGAATCCCCGACTCGACCTAGTTAGTGAATCTAAGTCGGAGCCCGGTTTACTCCGACATTTTCAATTATCTTCTCAAAACATTTTGTTTGTGTTATTCCATTTTAGACTTTTTAATTACATGGAAACACTTCATGGGCAAGCCCATAAACATTTACAATTAACGGCATGCATTTACAAATAATGCCTTTATCCACATATACTCATGCTATTCATTTTGCATGCTTTTATTTTACACATCATTTGTCATATCACAACATGCATTTTCAATGCAATTATTCAATTCACAAATCAATTTATGAGATTTAATCATATACATAAAAATCTCATTTACACTTGTCAATGTTGGTTATTTCACTTTGACTATTCAATTCACTTTGACTATTCAATTCACATTTCTGACGGATTCCGTTTAATGAATCCTGCCATTATTATCATTCCCAGAATGTGCTCACATTTTACAATTCGACCCATCATGACTCGATGCCGTCTGCGCATCCCGACACGTGGTATCACTTCTTATTCTGGCCTCCATCATGACAAATCGCTTCGCGGATCTCGGCTAATACGTGAGATCACTTAAATGTCATACGCCACGATCGATGCCGATTGCATCCCCGCTGGCGGATTTCTTCACGCCATGCCATCACGACCCATGCCGATTAAATAAGATCCGCCGTGTTTACATAGATCGGTGAAATTTCGGGGTGTTTTCGCGACGGCTGCCAGGCATCCCTGGCCATGCGCTTATTCGATATATCAACTAATTATATTGACGATTCGCGACTTAACCCGCTTTAATATCATTCACATTCATTCTGATTTTCAAATATCGCTGATTGAATTCCATTTTCACTTTATTCGTATTTATGATGATCTGCTTTTGATGGAATCCCGCCCCATCATCATTCACATTCATTCTGGGTTTTCAAATATCACATTTCACCTATTCACTTTCAAGATTATCTTTCAAAGATATATCAACTATGTGTATTTGGTCATATACTATCTTTTTACTACTCATATATCATTCATGTATACTCATTCACATATCGCTATTCTATTGCTCATTCATATATACTCATTCATATATACTCATTCATATACTCATTCACGTATACTCATTCATATACTCATTCATATACTTATTCACGTATACTCATTCATATACTCATCCACGTATAGTCATTCATATACTCATTCATACACTTATTCACGTATACTCATTCATATACTCATTCATGTATACTCATTCATATATTCATTCACGTATACTCATCCATGTATACTCATTTATATATTCATTCATATATTCATTCACGTATACTCATTCATATACTCATTCATATACTTATTTACGTATACTCGTTCATATACTCATTCACGTATACTCATTCATGTATACTCATTCAAGGTATTCATTCACGATAATCTCATCCATGTATACTATTCATATATTCATTCTATACTCATTCTCACATGGTTACCATTTATATATCTTATCTGCCATCGTGATACTCATTCATATACTCATTCATACACTATTCATACTCATTCATACATTTCCTATCATTTGTTATCATTTTCTGTTATATGTGATAATAACCCGTTATAACTTAACCACATACCCGACAAATTCTCTTCATGATCATATTCGCCGTTTTCATTTTCCATATCATATTCATGTTTCATGAACACTGCCTATACATTTTGCATTTCCTATACTCTTCTTGTTTCACGCCATTATATATGGCATTCCATATATTCTGTACAGTATGATGTTACGTATTCACATCATTCATAGATTCTCGTCTCTCAACGAATCTATTTTACTTCTTAAATCGAATCATTCCAATTGGATCATCCAACTAAAGTTATGGCATTTTCAAACTAGTCAACATCGATTTTACCGATAATAGCTTGTAATACTTGCATTTTCCAGTGTCTTGACTCCATATTTGACACTTTTCATTGTACCTCAAATCAGGTGATATGGTTCTACTCCAACTGGAATCACCCAATTCAGAAAGACCGGGAACTCAGTTATGTTCTAAACAACTGACTACTCTATGATCAAACCGACAGAATCGTCAGGCACAAACACCTGGCGAATTTATGGGCTACTAGAGTCAGGAATCGACTGATTCTCTATTTATGGATGTTGGCCCTCAAGTCTATTTAATTAGCCACTTGAACTACTCAAACTGATAAGAAATGAGCAAGTTATGGCTAAAATAGGAACACTAGTCGTTCAGAACAGGTGTAATTGCGACTGCCCGCACCAGACCAGACAGTTCGTACTTCAAGGGTCGCACCGCATAGTTCAAGGTGTACCCGGCACATGTCACCGAAAATGCCCGCACGTGTTTTTCTCCCATTTCCATATGTCGATACCCAAATCAACCTAATACTCCATAAACACGCCAAACCACTCCAAATTCATCTCAGAATCTCTTTTCTACTCAAATTATCTTTCAATACACCCTTATGAACTCTATTGAACTCAAACATGCTTTCTATTCATCTCTTATACAAGGCCTAGGTTTTAATTAACCCATCTTCAAGAAATCTGGTGGTCTATCAAACCTAGAACAAGAACAAACATGTCCATGCTTTACATAACACTTAGAACCCCAAAACACATGTAATGGGACCTCTAAATCTTCTACAACAAAACCCTAGAAAAACAAAGGGATTTGCGATGATTTACACAAGACTCATTTTAGGTTAGGTTTCTACAACCCATAACCTACAAACATGTATATTACAAATCTATATAAAGTTCCATACCAAAAATCATAGAATCCATAATTCGCCTTGCTTTGAACTTCTCCTTCTTCCCTTCTTCTCTTCTTCTCTTCTCCTTCCTTTCTCTCTTTACGCTTTTTCTCCCCCCAAATGAGACCAAATTTGGTCTTAAATAAAGGTTTTTCCTTAGGCCATGCTCGCTCCCAAAACTCATTTCTCAAGTTAAGTTTCCACATCTCTCACTTTAGTCCTTCAATTCCTCTCTTTGCAACTGCTAGGCATATTCTAATTTAGCCTATCAACTTTTAACTTTATGACTATCGATCCTTCTTTACATTTTCGGGCTCAAAACGAGACACCAATTAACCTTATCCATTTTTTTTAGTTAAGGCCATATGTTCGGGCCTTCGTATTTTTAACTTCTTTTCTCAAATTTCATATTTGCATATAAACTATTATGCCTTATGTCCTCAAGTGGTAAAAGACCACTTTACCCTTGGCTTTATTATTATTTCCAAGTCTCTTGTTTTATTTTCGAAAAATTTCATTTAGCTTTTAATATACCTTGGAACAAGCCCAAACTCCTGCTAGTGGCATATTTCTCGTGGTGTTGCACACGCAGATAGATCACCCGAGAATAAAAGAGCAACAATTAGGGGTATGTTGTAGTGATATTCAATGAACTAATGTACTCTAATAGTAATTTTGATGATTTAACAAGTGAAGTTCTAATCTTTGATTTCAAGGTTCCTTTCTGAGTGACAACAGAGGTGTGTTCCTAAGGAATAAGAACCATTTACTAATACATCACCTTTCCTGTAGGTTTCCCACAATTGGGTAATGATTTCGATCCCGCTTAGCCGAGATTCTAATCTGTACAGAGAAAGCATTTTATTTAAATTGATATTGAATACTAATTGCATCGAAATGCTTGTGTATTAATTCGTCTTACGTGGGATAAGGAATTTTCAATCCTAAGAAATGGTCGAGAAGATCGAAAGTAGAAAAACAACCACCGAAAGAGGGTCAAATCCTAAAAAGTATTGGACCTATTAACCCGGTTTAGGAATATGGTGCTCTTAAATAGTGAAATGGCGAATAAGAGGTTTTCCAAGGCTATGCTATTTTACTCTTGGACAAATTTATGATTCATATCCTCATTCAATACTTTTTCTGGAAACTACTACAAATCAATAATCATAACACTAATTTCAATTTAGTGTTATTTCTACTCAAAAACATCTCTAAATCTATTAGATTAGATTTCTTTTACTTTTAAGAAAATTTGATATACATTCTTTCATTAAATTCATTTTAGATACTCAATTCTTCAAAATTACGGTTCAAATAGTTGGGCTTATCTGTGTAATGAGGGTAGTTAATCTTTATCTTTCAATCAATCATGAATGCATATTCATTCTATAATCCACTTTATTACTCAGATGCAATCTATGCACTTGTAGTGATTTTTGTAATTTCAAAACCAATTTTAATTGCAAATTATTACATAAGAAGAAAACGGTTTTATATATTTCTACCAAACGCTTTTATGATTACTCATAGGATTGAATAACTCAGAACAAGGTTACACTTAGCCTGGGCCTTTTTTCGCCTAGCTTAAAATCAGTTCAATAGGCACATGATAAAGAGTTCTACACTTGAGTTCACCAATGTCAAGTGCACTAGAGCATTTACTCATCCCTCCCTTATTACCATGGTTTGCAAAATGGCAGAGGTGAGGATATTAAAGACCAAATAAAAATTCCCTCCCATAACCACACTTCCATCTCCCAAGACCAAGACATGAACTCATCCGTCAGGGCATGATGAAGACAGTATTAGAGAAGTGCTCTAAAGGCAATCTCCCTTAGCACTTGTTGCACATCTCAACTTACTATTAAAGGCTTTTTCATTAATTTAATATTCATACAAAGGAATTGATATAGATTTTAATCATCAATGTCCATGATGTTACAATACAGATAGAAACATGAGAACATGATAATATGATTCCATCGTCTGGGTCATGTTAATATATATCTATCTTGTCCGCCAGATTCAACAGGATCTGACATCATTATCCCATGGACGTCATAGTTCTGATACTGGTAACGCAATGAGATTCCAAACTACAATTTATGGTTGATTAGAGTTAACATGATGTCATACACCAGATCAACGACATCATAGATTATCTATCACATGGATGATCAATCCATCCAGCAATATTACAGATTTATTTAGAAGATTCAAAGCCCCATGATATATTCAATGCTGATTCTATTTAATCATTTTTACACACTCGAATGTCGCCATGTAATAAAACACATCGTGCAATTTCCCTGAAAAATATCCAAGGTAATCTGAGTGAAATAATAAGATCCCATATCTGTCAATGCAGAGGAAAGATATGGTTCCTTGTAAAGATCATTACTTGGATATCTTTGGCCATAGTGGAAATTCCTTGAAGAATATCTTCAAGTGCATTACTATCGAGTAAGAGAGTCCAAGGACAAGATCTAACATCACTGGGCTAGATGTGTTGTAACCAATCTAAATGGAGTTACACTTATCATGCTCGAACCTGTGGGTATAGATCGTGAAAGGACGAATCATGAAAATTGTCTATGTATGGGGTTAAGTAGCTGCACTAATGACTCTCCGATCAATTATGGGTCATGATGTGTTGCTAGATATCGCTCATAACTTACTTGATTCAATAGTTGAATCAAGTGGCCAACATAACTGGGAACCTAATGGGTTACACACTTAGAAGAGTGCAATGATACAAAACAGACGGTCGTGATCCCAATACGAGGAGATCAATCTTCAGATTGGAATGTCAAGGGATTAGTGGAACTTCGGGATCAAAAGCCCTCATCAAATATTAAGCAAGCTTGGGCTTGTTCATGGGCTTAAGGGCCATGAGGGAACACGCCATAACGCATAGGGATGCATGTAGCCTATCATCTCTCAAAGAGAGGGGCACTTTGGACATTTCAAGGGTAAGGGTTTTCCTATAAAAGGACCTTTATGAAAAATCCTAACCCTATGCTTTTATTTTGTTCACACTTCTCAAGAAAGGTGTTCTTTGAGATAAAGAGAGTGTTCTTCAAGAATAGCTCCTCTTCGTGAGACTCATGATTTTTCGGCTTCCCTCTTCAAATCTAGGCTCGGCTAGCACCAAGACTTCATCTGAGACTGTTTCCTTCAAGTTTATCGGCTCCACTCTTCGTGTGGATAATATTATAAGCAAACAAAGGATGTGGTTTGTTTCGCAGTGCCTACATCACCCTTTCCGTATAAACTCACTTTCGGGTTTTGAATCATTTGATGTCGCAAGATATCGCTCATGGGTTTAGTTTTCTAAAATTTTAAATTTTTCACAAGTGGCAACTGCCACCTACAAAACCCACAGCATAATGGTCATGGGGATAGAGATGAAGAAGAAGACTCGAGAGGAAAGCGAGCGTGTTAAGAGTATGAGATTGCAGGTTGAGAATTCCGACTACCTATGGAGATCGGTGAGTCACGTGGCGATGATGAACTCCCTTGTCAATGTGTGTCATGAGGAGTTCCACCAACAAAGGTTCATCATGGAATACTCGCATCAAAATTAGAGGCTTACTAAAGCGACATGAGCAAAACACTCATCAGTCGGGGTTTGCTCGATGGCCCACTACCACAACCTCGCCTCTTCTTTAGCACCTCTTATGCCACCTCCACCATTTCTCTTCCCATCATGGCCACCAATTCCACCAGCTCCACCACCACTAAAGGATGACTGATGCATGCAAGGGGGGTTTATCGTTCCCCTTATTATTTTGCTTGCATTAAGGGTAGTGCTTCGCTTGTGGGTATATCGATCATGTTTTGAACTTCGTCTCTCTTTTTCTCTCTCTTCCTCCTACATCTATATTTTGCATCTATTTGAACCATGTATTTTCAATCTAGCTCGCGTTTTCAAGTGTGTTTTATTTTTATTTGTAGTCGCTACTTTATGATTGCATTCGATTGTTTTGACAAACTTTTGGGAAGTTATACTTTGTTGATGAATGAATATTTTTTAGCCTTCATGTTTATCAATTCTTGTGCCTTAATGTATGAGAATCATCATTTCAGTACCTACCATTTATAGTCAATATTGATCTTTAGTGAATTTTTTGTCAAAATTTTTTTTTTTTTGAAAAATTAAAAAATACTTGAAAAGTTTTGTTTTTGTTTTTAGTTGAGCTTGTTTTGAGACTATAGTGATGTCTATGGTGAATAATGATTGAAAATTCTCACATGAAGAAAATGAGAGATATTTGAGCTTAAAGCTTATTGGGTTGATCATATAGTTGCCTATTTAACCAAAAGTTCTTACCACTTTTGGCCTTATAGCCTTCCTACCTTGAGTGTTGAAGTCCGAACGGGTGTTTTAACACCTACTACCCCTAAGACCAATCGTTTGGAGTCGATGACCTAAAGCTCATACATAAGGTGTAGAGTTTAAGGCTAAATATTGCACTACTTTGAATCTTGTGGTTCAAAATAAATAATGAAGCTTCGTGATTTATGTGGGATGATGAAAATAAAAAAAAAATTAGGGGAGCCATGTGATGAAAAAGATGCAATGAAACAAGTTTGGGGGAAGTTGTGAAAGATTCAATTGTGTAAAAACTCATTTTGCTAAAGGATGGAGAGAAAACATTGAAGAGGGAAAATGAAGTGTGTATACTTTGGGTAAACACAAACCTAAAATGACCTACTCATCTACCCTTTACCTAAGTCATACATTACAAGCTATTGAAGACCTATTTGATCCTAAGAGTTGTAAATTGCCTATTAGTGGAGAATGATATGTCAGCAAGTCACTCACTTGAGTCTTACACACTTAGCATCACGGGATCACCATGTGGAGTGAGATCCCCATTCCTCTCTAGTTCATCTAATTTCATCTAAGCTGCAATTGACTAAATGGGGTAAGAGGCACACACACACCCAAGAACCTTGGTTAGGTATGTTTAGCTTATGGTCACCTTATTTTCTGAAAGTTACTATCTCAAAGCCTTCTCCATGTTGTTTAGGTTTGATCCTTGAGGCAAATGTCCTAAAAATCTTCTCCTCATCAAGCTCACATATCTTATTGTGTTTGGTGAGCAATTTTTTTGGGAAATGGTTTTTGTTTTCGCTGAGGACAAGCAAAATGTTAAGTTTGGGGGTATTTGTTAGGTGTGAATCTCAATTGCATTTAAGCATGTTTTTCATGTAGATTATAGGTTTTTGATGCTAGATTCACACCATAATCATGCAATATATGTTAAATCCCCTATTCCAATCATTTTGTAGGAATCATGATGAAAAGCATGCAATCGAAGAAACAAGGGAAATTTGAGTAACCGCCGAAGTAGCGTGTCACGCGACATCGGACGGCACACTGACATCTATGGACAATATTAAAGACAAAGCTATTGGCATGTTGGGACATGCACTCCGATGTTGCGACATTCATAACTTCAAGATATATTTCTCGTAATATGTCACAACATCCAAAGGAGTTCTTGAGAGAAACATTCTAACATGTTGCAACATGCACGCCGATGTTGTGACATTCGTCGTTAGGCATGGGCGTAGCCTTTCTATTTTTGGCCCTATTTGCTACCCATATCCTGCTGCACTATATAAAACACTTATTTTTATGTTATTGTGGTTCTGATTGAGAGAACACTTGTGGTTATAGTTTTGGTTCTTTTAGCTTAGCTGAGTCATCTTAAAAGATTTAACCCACTGTAGGATCTCATTTAGCCTTGGAATAGCTCTTGGAGATTCATTCATCTTCAAGCTAATTTGCATCTCTAACTTTTACTCTCTTTTCATATCTTTCATTCTCATGGTTGTAATAGACATGTTTTTTATTAGATTTGTTGGTTGTAATGAGCAGCTAAACATACTCTAGGGTTGATTATTGGATTTGATGTTTGATTTATATCATTTTTAGAATAGTTTTATGGAAGAATGTTTGTGTTGATGTTGTTGGTGTAGATCTTTGATGATTAGGGTTTCTTCTAATTAAATCGTATTGGGAAATGTGTTTGAGACCTATTTTGCAAAGCATTTATCTAGGGTTTCCATGGTGACAATTAGAAATTAACCCGGGGTCTTGGTTATTTCATGCTAGTGTGGTTTAATTAAGGTAACCTAATCAAAGAAGTTTAGGGAATTATAAATGCCTAGTACTAAATGGATTTTAGTAGGGTAAGACATCAATTAACATTGTGTGAGGGTTGATTACTACCCAAATAGTGTTGTTTCATACCCTTGACACTTTAGGTTTTGAGCACTTTTTACGTAGTGATCAACCTAATTAACTCGGTTGGCATGTTAAGGACCTAGCTATGCTACTAATCATATTTTATACTAATTCTCAGAAGCTTACCGCCAATTATGCCAATCTTAGAGAGGCAACTCAATCACCTGAGAATCTCGTTGAAATCAAAGCCAGCAGATCAAAATCGAAGAAGAAGAGAAGCTTGCAAAGAAGAAAAACAAGCAACCCCGAAACTCGCAAGTGGTTGCGAATTCTTCATTCGCACTTATAAATTTCCGCAGGTCGACCTGGCTGCCCTTGACTTTTTGTACTCTTTTTTATCTCTTCCAAATTATTCCTATGTAATAGTGATCTCTTTGATATTTTGGTAAATTGTATTTGGCAAAGATGGCATATATGCCAGAGACAAGACTTTGTAATGAGGAATTCATTGAAAAGTGAAGAAGCTTCCTAGAGAAGCCTCGTTTTTTTCTCTCTCTCGCATTTTCTTTCATTTTCCTTCACTATCTCACTAGCCAAACACCCTGAGATGATTTTGCCAAACTCCCTTCCCTTGAAGTAGCGCACTCAGCAAGGGAACCTATGGTAAAACAGGGGCCCTCATGTTTTCAACATACGTATTCTCTTTCATTGATGTTCTTTCCTCCAACTTTAGGTTTCAATCCCTTCGATTCACATTGAATGGTTAGTATATGGTAAGCTTTTCGAGCTCATTGGATGCTTATTGCTAGATCCAGTTATGTACATTAGTTATCCTTTAACTGACTGAGAACATTAATGGACATTGAATGCCATTTTCAAAGGATAGTTATTGAGGGTCAGGTTTTACAGTTAAATCAAAATCCGATTCGAGAGGTGACTATAGGTTATTTTCCCCAATGTGAGGAAAAGAGCCCCAGAACCCCTCATTTTCCCTAGGAACCCAAGCCCAGTTTCCTAACACTTCAAGGGAATTCTTTCCATATTTTACTTCACTTTGGTTACGATTTCAACTACCAAAACCCACTCTTTTTATCCAATCCCAATATCCAAATATTAATCACCGGTGTGACTTTAGCATTAGCCATTTCCAAGAAGAAAACCCATCCCCGTGGACAATCCTAGAACCACTGTACTATAGTAGCTATGCTACGCCAGTACAAGGTGTTAGGTATAAATATTGTTGATTCAAAATACCCTACAGGCTACACATAAGCACACACGAATCAGAGCACTCACACCCTGCATAGATATCCACACGAATGGACCTCTTAGAAACCTTGAGATATACAATTGTGCTAGCACGCGGGTTGCATTTTTGAAAACCCTAGATGCCTTTCTATTAGAAGGATGACCCCCCCCAAGGAGACCCCTTGGGTTTAAATACTAATTTATGCACAATGCCTAGCTTAAACCTCATTCTAAGTGTGTGACCCTGTAGGTCCACATAATGTCAGTAGTAAGCTCAAAACATTTTTCGAGCCCACAAATCATAAGTGGCCTCTAGCAAGACATTATGACCACCCAAATTATATGAATTTTTATTGTCCGAAATAACCTAATCCATAGTGAACATCCTAGTCCTTTTGTCTCACAATATCGTAAATCATTATAAGGTATGGATTAAGTCACCCTTTTAAATTTCAATCATACAATTTCTCGACCTCAAATTAGACTAACAAGACAAATGATTAAGAAACCTTATTAATTCATTTGAGCACGACCATGCATTTTCCAATCTCACAAAAGAGAGAAGAAAATGGGTTCTTTACTTCTCGAGTGAGAAAGAATAGTGTACAGTGAGTTTCACACCTCATGCAACCTTTCATGCATGGCCTATTCTCTCCCCCTCTCTCACACCCGGCTCACCTAACCTTACTTCTCTCTTTATCCCTTGCTCACTAAACACCATGCTCTAAACCTTACAACTTCTCAAAACTAGGACACCATGAGAACCCCCACTAGTTGACACACACCAACAACTCCCTCATGCCACAACCTCATCTCATGGCAAGAGAGAACACACCGCACTAGAGGACATTTGACCATGCCTCTTCTTTCTCTCTCTGGTCTCTCATGTTGTTCCTCTCAATTGAGGATGCACAAACCCAAGGATAAGGCTCACTTCTCTTGCCGCACCAACTCCCTTATATGGCAAACGCATCACCATGGTTAGCCTCTTGGAGTAAGAACCTGCAGCCCAGTTTGTTAGCTAGGAGATAACCACCTTATCTCCATGAACTACCTCAAACAAACCTCTAATCGATCCCTAGTAGCTTAGCTTCAATAGCTTATGGTTGGGGCTCGAACCATTTGCAAACAAGCAGAAAAATACTTTTTGAACTGAGATATGAAATAAGGACCATATTCTTCAATACATACATACTAAAATTTTAATTGAAAAAAGAGAAAAGAAAAAGGGTCACTAAAATTGATAAAAAAGAAAATGAAATAAACATATATATTACAACATAGATGATGCACTTTATATATTTCTACCAGGTTTTTACCATTAGCTTTTATCTGTTTCTTTAAACAATCATATTCAACACTAGAAAAGGTAGTTATTTAGTTAAAAATAAGAGTACTTGCATTAAACCATGGACTAGGTAACAAGAAGATAGTAGTAAAATAGTGAAATATGGATGAAAAATAGCTTAAAAGATATTGAGATACTTAGCATAGATAATAGGCAAAGGGATTGTACTCCATTAGCAATAGATATGTTGTTGTCTGTCAAGGAGTTATTCATTCATTTTGAGAAGGTTTTGAGTGACTCTAGATTATCAGGAATCTTATACTTAAAATGTTAACGATCTCCCATAAAATAAGAACAAAAATCAATGATTTATTCCATGTATTTGATGTCATTGGGTAATTTCTATTCCATTTTAATTACTTATGTTGTCCCCTAAGAGCATATATTGAAAGTATCTTTCAAAGTGAAAACATAATCTCAATATACATATTGCAACGTCTTTGGTCTTCTACCCTTGAGCATTGTTTCCTTTGATGTGAAGTCAAATGTGAAAGAAATACCCTTCAACATATTAATTGTATGCATTAATAATTCAAGTGCATGAAATTTTATTTTATTTTAGTTCTAATACTTATAATAATACTTTGTTAGGAAGGTGACAAGAGTTTCGTGTAAAATTTTGGAACTACTTTTCCATTGGTAAGAACTTTATTTTACTCAATTTTCTATTTTCCTCTTGGTTTATATATTTATTCTCTACCGAGATCTTGTATTTTGTAGATGCATTTTTGAAACACTAAGGCCAGTTAGCAATGACAGATCGATGGATATTTATTCCAAACTTCATACTCTTATCTTGTTTGATCTCTTTATTTCATAAGACTAAGAACATAAGGTTTTGTTAGGTTCTTATTTTAAAAAAAACAAGTTAAACAACCATAATTTTTTTTGTTATTTTTATTCTTAAAAATAAAAAAAAAAAAGGTATTTTAAGACAATATATTTTAATTATTTTCACTTATTTTTTAGGGGCTTTTATTAGTAAGTATACAAATATATAGAATGGTTGAAATAAATATTAAATTATTTAAAACAATATATTAAAATATTTTTAGATTTCCTATATATATATATATATATATATTCGTTTCGCAAGAGAGCCATAATAGTTTTAACAAACTGCTCAAAAAAAATCTTCTTAACTATTTATCAAACAAGCCTAAGTTTCCTAATATATTTTTTTTGACAACCAAGCACTTTTGTTAATGTAGTAAATTGTCCTCACTGAGACTCGAACATGAGACCCTTCCCCACTTGAATGCCCTGTCTTTTTAAACTTTGAACGCTCAACCAACTAAGCTAGACATGTGGATGTTTCCTAATATGTTTTTAAGTTAATTCATTCCACTTTAATTTTAAATTACCTATTAGTTAAATAGTTATTTTGTAAGACCTTAAAATTCCAATTTTCTAAAATGGCAAATCGTAATTCTGGCCAAAACCCAAAGTTTTTATCTCTGATGATTTAAACGGATTTCACTGTCGAATCATCTCGCGAAATCTCACGACGTCGGGACTTCTGGTCGACCCGAGACGTCGAATTTCCAAACGCTTTTCGAGGCATCGAGTGATCTGGCAGGTCAGAAACTATTAATGTGAATGAATAAAAGTCACCTGAGTAACACGACCTGGGCGACACATGTCGCATTTGTGCAGAGAGATGAAAGATATGGATCTGGCCGAGATAGTGCCACATGTCAAAACTGTGCTTAAGGATATGATCGTATTCTTTAAATTTTAAATGATAATAGTGATGTGATAGTCAATAAAGGTCATCCTCTACCTTTAATCGAGAACCAAAACGTGAAAGGGGAGAAAACACTTACGAGTTTAGGTTTTATTTTTAAAGGGAGAGCGCGACTTCTCTCTAAGATTCCGTGAGACGGACCGCTGATTACCGGCCTATAAGGAAAGGGTTCTACGCAATGAGGGTCGCACGGGCATTCAGCTTTGCGAGTCACAAACTCCGCTGAGGCAGGGTTTATCCTACTTGGAGTTACACTTTGTTTAAGTGTTTGCCGATGATTCTGGGCGATTGAGGCCTCGAATCTGGCCAAGCCACTGGGTCCCAAATTGAATCGAAATGTGGAAATCGCGGAAACCCAATCGTGCACCGAGGCGCTGGGTAGTGGACCGACTGCGTTCCAGGCTGGGCGATTTATACACAAATTGTGTTTTTGATGTGTATGAGGCCGAAAATGGCTATGGATTTCTGCAAAGTTCACAAAGGAACCGATGTTGATGATTTGCCGTGAACAAGAATTCCGAGGGTTTCACTATTCACATGAATAAAGGTTTCTTATGAAATATTTTCAGAATAATGTATTGGGTCGAAAGCAATTCAAATTGAATTGCTTCAGATTGTTAATTAGCCCATGAGCTAATTTTTATAATTAATGGTGAATGCATAACATGTTTTATGTGCTTTAATTATGTTAATATATATATATATATATATATACATGTTTTATATATTAGCATGTGTTGTATATATCAGGTCGAATGGCATAATGCATTTTTATATGCACCGGTAAATCTAGAAATTGTGCCACAAGGCATTTATACGAATAATCGAAATAAAAATCGAATATGGTCAAGGAAAGCGAATTTCACTTACGATTTTCCGAGAACGCGTTAGAGATGGTCCTACAATTACACGTCTGAGGAGCCCATTTATCGCTTTGGAAGGTTCTCCAACACATTCACGGAGGGTTTACCAAATCCCCAGAGTTGTATTTTCGAAAACAACAAGTTTTGTTTTGAAAATGACGCTTTCTCATATACGGCTTGCGCAGTTGGGCGCTATGAGCCTGCGTGACTCGGACATGGGTCATCATTTGATTCAAGTAAGATCACGAGATTTTGCTTGAATGTGTGTTTATTAGATCATTACATATGCACTTAGGTGGGGAGTAACTTAATTTAGGGTGATTAGCTCTTGGGCATTAACCTGCTGTCGGGGAATATATTATTTCAGGTACAGGGAGCGTACGAGGAGACGGCTCATCTTAGAGGCCGATTTTGAAGAAAGTCGGGTTGTGGCTTTGATGGTTTTATGATGTTTGAAATGTATTAGAATTCTAGAATTTTAATATGTGTTTGAAATAAAAGTGAATTATTAACTCTTGAGCTATGGTATTTAGTTGATGTATATTGATAAGTATTGTTGTATGGGCCCAAGTGGCCGTTTTTACTTATGTTGTTGTTTGGGACAAGTTATGTACTTTGGGTAGAGCTCCCCGTACAAAGAAGACTCTGTCCGATTTTCTTGAATAGTGTCGGGTTACCCGACATTCACGAGTATTCTGCGGGTTAACGAGTTGTCAACGGACCCCCCGGTTTTGAGGCGTCACAGCTTGGTATCAGAGCTTAGGTAAACGAATACCTAGGGAGCTCGGGTTTGGGTATCCATCACCACTTGGTGTGGCTCGATGTAGGGTTAGGTATGAGATTACCTACACAATCACGGGACAGGATTAGAACACTGCATGCATGTGTTTTATGTGTGATCATGTGATTGTTTGATGTGTGATGGTGTGTATACCATGTTGTATGTGTTATGATTGTTTGTGTGCTTAGTAATTAGCACATACAAGTGTTGGAAAAGTTTTGGAGTTTTACAGTGAGTAAAACTGGAAAAAGAAAATAAATAAAATAAATCTTAATAAATTTATTTGGTATATTGGAAAATGAAAGAAAAAAAAATGAGGTGAAGAAGATTGTTTTATAAGGTTATACAGGGTGTAAAACTGAAGAAAAAAAATGAGTGAAAAATAAAATTTTATAAATTTATTTGGTGTACTGGAGAAGGGAAAAAAAAATTAATGTATAAGTATATTTTTTGGGTATTTTTCCAGTAGCTGGAAAGAAATGAAAAAAAATATGTGTGAAAAACAAAAAAAAAAAAAAAAAAAAAGGGTGCAAAAACTGTTTTGGGCAGTACTGTGTCACGATACAATGGGAAATTGTATGATGAGAGCATAGTACTGGAGTGTCTGATAGGTCGGGTGTATTGCAATAGGAAGGCTAGTTGGCCTCGGGGGAGACCGTGTCACGATACAAGTTTTGTATCGTGACTGAGGCGGCTTGAGTGGGTGAGGTTGTTGTGTCATGACACACCAAGTGTATCGTGGCGAGAGGGCTAAATTTGGCTGAGGCGTGTCACGATACCGATCTACGTATCGTGACAAGGGGAGCAGGAGGCAAAGGTCATTTGGGCTTGGGTAAGCGTTACAAAGTGTATCGTGACTAGAAGGCTGCACGTGATGAGGCATTGTGTCTTGGCCTGAGGCCACTGACTCTGACACACGTGCTGCCAGTGACCGAGAACCACGACACGGCCGTTAGGCCCTGCGACATGGCCCTCTTTGTGGGCTGTACGACCTGCAGTTTGTGGGCGCCACGACACGTATTTGTGGGGCGCCCACATTTCTGGCGCCTTCTTTCGTGTGCTCAGCTGACCATGGCTTTGGGTGCATAAGTTGGCCAAGGGCATGCACTTAGTGCACCAGTAGTTTTGATCCCGATGCCTTTGTTTCGATCCTTTGTTTGGATTACTATTCATGAACCTTTGTTCTGATTTTTCGAAAATAATAATAATAATAATAAAATCAAATCACACAAAATCAAATAAAATGAAAATTTCAAAAATAAAAATTTTTGATGTTAAATATGAATTGATATATTAATTAAATTGTCTTGCATTGTTTATGAATGCAGGGACTTATCATATAAAATATTTCTGTGTATGAATAGTGTCTCGGGGCTGTGTTTATGCCTTAGAAATACTGCATTGTATTTAACTGTCATTTGAACTATGTAGATGGCTGGTCGGGACGGGGCGTAGAGGCGTCCACGGTGCTTGGTCGACACCACCGAGTGTTTGATCGGGGCCTTTGTTGAAATTTGTGGGTATTGCAATTTGCTATACGCCTGGTGACATAGCGGTAGTCGGGAGGTCCGAGTAACCTCCGAGAGGTTTAGGGCACATCATCGCCGACATTCCGCGGGGAGGAGAATCCAGTGGTGACGAGACCATTGGTTCATGCGAGATTGAGAAGGTGTTAGAGGCTATGGAATTACCTCGACACGACCGGGATGAACTAGGTTTGTGTTCATTTGGGGTGAGCCAGTATAGTGGAGGCCCCGGGCAAAGACCTCTAGAGACCTAAAGGCAACATGGAATGAAATTCCGGGGCATTCCTTGGGTAGTATTTTTCCAGTCTTATGAGGGCATCACGAAGGCTCAAGTTCCCTGGCGAAGCGGGGGCGATGACTGTGATGGATTATGTGGCTAGATTCATAGAGCTAGCCCGTTTTGCTGATGATTACGTGGCCACGGACATGGCCAAGGTTAGGAGATTCGAGAATGGGTTGAAGTTGTCCATTCGGGCCAGGATTGTAAGACTTCGCCTACAGGATATGGACTCCATGAGGGGTGGGGCGACCACGACCATAGAGAGAGATAGGGGATGCTCGGGCACTCGGGATGGGTGTTAGTAGCAAGAGGAAGGAGAGTCGGAGTCTTCTTCCGGTTCGGGAAAAAGAAGCGAGGGCCCCAGTTCACGAGGTTCCGGGACAGCGGCCATCGGGGGGGCGGATCCGGAGAGTTACGCGGTCGAGTGGGCGGATGGTGTGCTACCGTACAATGGCTCGGACATATGAGGAGGATTACCCCTGAGACAAGCGATCCCGGGGTTTCGGGATAGCACGGTCCGGTCGGCGGTAGGGCGGGAGAGGATCACAGTACATTCCTCCCGCGACCGTGGTCGGGAGGAGCCCGAGTTTGTTTGAGGCGGGAAGCTACATGGGGCACCTCCCGGGTTGCACGGGCGGACCCGGAGGCCGGAGTATGGGCCGAGGGGCGGAGGGACGGGGCCAGTAGGCAAGGCGTCGGGGTTGGGCGGTGTCTCGCCATCCTACCCTTGGCCAGAGTCGATCATCGGTGAGGATTATACAAGGTACATTTTGCTATCTCGCCTATGGGCAAGAGTGTTATTTGATTATGGTGCTTCGCATTCATTCATTGTTGCATCAGTTGTGATAGAGTTGGGCTTAGAGGTTGAGACCTTGGAGGAGCCTTTGTATGTGAGTTCTTCCCTATGGATTAGGGCGATAATAGGGATGATATGTCGTGGTTGTGAGTTAGAGATCTCGAGGACTCTACTCACAGTGGACCTGAGGATCATGGACATGTCAGAGTTCGATGTCATCCACAGGGATGGATTGGGCGGCGAACTGCAAAGGGAATCGTTATGATTGTGGCGTGGAGGACTACACTTTACGCAGACCGATACTTCGTGTGGTATTTCAGGGGGATAAGCATGATATTTTGCCCTAGGCGTATATCACGAGTCAGTGTCGGGGCGGTTAGCGGGTTGGCTAGCCGAGCCTTGCAGAAGGACGAGGAGAGACCGGGACTTAGATACACTTTCGAGTAGTTTGCGGTATGTGGATGTTTTACGGATGAGCTCACAGGGATTGCCTCCATAAGGGTGGTAGACTTGATTGTTAGGTTACACCGGTACTTAGCCCATCTCTATGACTCCGCCTTAGGATGACACGATTGAGATTGCGAGGCTCGAGTCAGTACGGGAGGCGTATTTGAATGAGGGGACCGTGGGCAGGAGCACTTCACCATGGGCGCTCGGGTTATTTGCGAAGAAGAAGGACAGACCCGCCGTGCATCGACTATCGACAGTTGAACAGGGTTACGATCAAGAATCGGTACCCATTGCCGAGGATTGATGATTTGTTTGAGCAATTGAGAGGAGTGCGAGTCTACTCCAAGATAGACCTTCGCACTGGTTACCATCAGCTGAGGGTTAGAGAGAAAGATATCCCTAAGACAGCGTTTAGGACGCGTTATGGGCACTTTTAGTTTACGGTGATACCCTTTGGATTAACGAATGCGCTAGCAGCATTCATGGATCTCATGCGTAGGGTATTCCAACCTAACTCAGATCAGTTTGTCGTGGTCTTACATGGGGATGACATCTTGATCACTCTGGAGTCAGTGGAAACAGTGGAGTATCATTTGAGGATAGTATTCACCGATTGTTGAGAGACCATCGGGTTGTACGCTAGGGATTGTTAAGTCTGCGAGGTTTGGCTTAAGGTGAGATTTTTGGACACGTGGTGTCGACATCGAGGTGTTAAGTGGACTGAGAGAGGTCGGGGCCATGATGAGTTGGGAGAGGGTAGAGTGGGTCTTCGAGATACGTGGTTTCTTGGGATTGGGCTGGGTGCTACAGGAGATTCGTGAGAGTTTCTCTCGATTAGCGGCACTATGACGAGATTGACCAAAAGGAAGTCAAGTTTGATTGGGATATAACCGGATGTGAGGCATTCCCGGGAGTTGAAGAGGGGCGTGCACTTGACTCTATCTTGATATTAGTCCCGGACCCGAGGGACGGGTACCACCAGGTGTATTGTGATGCTCGAAATTTGGTGGGATGTGTTTGATCTGGGTTCGGGAGGGTAGTGGCTTATGGTTCTCGTCGGTTGAAGAATCATGACGGGAATTACCCCACACCGCGACTTGGACAGCGGCCGTAGTCTTCGCCTTGAAGATTTGAAGCCCGCTACTTATCTGGCGAGTTCGAGGTGTGCTCCCGGACCATAAAAGTGAAGTATATTTTTCAACGACGGAACCTCAGCATGAGGCGGCCGCAAATGGATGGAAATTCTTAGAGGATTATGACTTCACTTTGCATGCACCCAGCTGGTACCAAGGCAAAATGTGAGTGGCTGATCTCTCGGTCGAGAGAATCCGCGGGAGCATTAGGCCCAGTATGGCTTCCGGGGAGTGGCAGGATACTCGAGACTATGGACCGAGTTTGGGCTACAATATCGCTGCGTGGGACTCAAGCTCATTTGGGGGAATTTAGTGGCTACACCGTCTCTGTTAAGCAGTGATTGTTTGAGTCTGAGGCGGAGCGGAGATAGTGTCATCGAGGACCAAAATGCGATTAAGTCTACCGGGTGACGAAATTTAGACCATTCAGATGAGTAGTCTTCGGTATAGAGGACGGGTAGTGGTTCCCTAGTTGACCGATTTGAGAGAGGAGATTCTCAAGGAGTTTCACTACTCTCGATTTGTCGTGCATCCAGGTGGCACGAAGATGTACCAGGATCTTCGTCTCAGTACTACTGGAGCGGGATAAAGAGACACGTAGGGGACTTTGCTGCGGCAGTGTCTCACGTGTCGACGAGGTTAAGGCCCGAGCACGGGGAAGCCCGAGCTGGGGGCCTGCGATACATTGGAGGTGGCTAAGTGGAAGTGGGAACCGCGTCGCGATGTTTTGTGACCCACGCACGAACGCATAAAGACATGATGCGATATGGGTGATAGTGGGCCAGGCTCATAGTCGGCACATTTTCTAGCGATGCCGGGGATGACCTTTCACATTGGAGGGGGAGATTGGGATACATTCAAGAGATAGTCCGGCTACATGGAGTACCTGTATCCATAGTGTCGGATAGAGACCAGCTACGGCGCACTTTTGGAAGAGTTTCTAAAAAGTTTATGGGCTACGGCTAACCATGAGTCTGACTTTCCACCCGCGAGACGGATGGTCGGTCGGAGAGGCTATACGGGTGTTAGAGGACGTACTACGGAGGCATGCGTCTGGATCATAAGGGTAGGCCCCAGGAAAGCATTTGCCCTTAGTGGAATTTGCCTACAACAACAGTTATCAGGCGAGTATACAGATGGCACCATATGAGGCATTGTATGGGAGGCCATACGAGATCAGATTATGTTATGGGGTGAGGTGGGAGAGAGCTCGTCGGCTGGTCCTTATCTAATTAGAACACCTCGAGAAGGTGAGCTTGATACGACGGCGTCTTCGCGGCCCAGAGCCGTGGGAAGAGCTATGATGATGTACGAAGGCGTCGGCCCTTAGAGTTCGAGGTTGGGGATCACGTCTTCTTAAGGTGATGCCCCAGAAGGGAGTGGTCGGGTTGGTAGCGAGGAAGTTATGTGGGTTTATTGGGCCTTCGAGATACTCAGAGGGTAGGTCTTTGTGTAGCGTACCGGTTGGCTTTATCGGCATGTCAGGTGTCCATGAGGTATTTCACGTCTCCATGCTCTGGAAGTATACTCCAGATACAACTCATGTGGTGGATTAGGGACCAATTAAGGGTTGGCAATGATGGGACCTTGAGGAGGAGGGGCCGAGTGGCTGTGCATTTTTGGTAGCCGTGATCCAGGTTTTTCAGGCTGGGGGCGATGAGGCTAGTGAGGAGTGCTATGGCGGCACTATGAATTGGAGGAGTCGACGTGGGAGGGGCGAGGACACGATGCGGGCTCCACCATCACTCTTGTTTGGGGATGAAGGTCGCAGTGGTTTTAGTGGGTTTTAATATTTGTGGCGGGGTTTACATACCATGGTATAGTGCACGTTGCATATGCATGTGAGTGATTACTCGATTGTCCGGCATTTCGGAATGAAATTCCTTTTAAGGAGGGGAGGAATATAAGACCCAGAAAATTCGATTTCGGAAAAATACTTAAAAATCGTAATTTCGGTCAAAACCCGAAATTTTCTAAATATCTCGGATGATGAAATGGATTTCACCATTTGAATCATCTCATGAAATCTAGTTAGCTCACGTCGAATTTCGTAGAATTAGAGATAGTCGAATTTCTGCAGCGTTTTTCGAGGCATCGAGTATCGGGTGTCTTAAAACGACATGTGATGTGAGCCAAAGTCACATAACATGTACTCATGTGACACATGTTGCATGAAGCTAGAGATGAAGGAAATGGGCTGACGAGATAGTCTTAAATGTCAAAATCAAGCTTAGGACATGATTGGTATTCTTTAGAATTTTAAATGATAATAGGAATGAGTGGCAATGAGTGTCATCCTCTACCTTTAATTAAGAACCAAAAACGTGAAAGGGGAGAAAACACTTACAGTAGCCTAGGTTTTTTTATTTTAGTGAGAGAGAGTGTGACTTCTCTCTAAGATTCCCGGAGATTGGACCGTCGGATTTCGTCGGGTCAAGAAGGAAAGTGGTTCTACGTTGCGAGGGCTTCGCATGGGTACCAGTTTTAGGGAGTTTCGACAAACTCCGTGAGGTAGGGGTTTTATTCTACTTGAGTTACACTTTGTTTAAGTGTTTTGTTGATGATTCGGTTGGTTTGAGGCCTTGAACGGCCTTTTGATCGGTCCCAAATCTTGAAACGAGAAGTGAAAATTGTGAAACCGATTATGGGTCCGTGGCGATTAGCCAGGCCCGGGTGGGTGTTGTGTCATGATTGCCACAATAAATCGTGTTTTGATGTATGAGGCGGAAGCTGGCCATGGTTCGGGTTTTACAAAGTGGAACCGTGTTAGATGATTGTGTGAAACGGTAACCCCGAGGGTTTCAGCATTCCGCGTGAATAAATGTTCATAAGAAATATTTTGTGAAATGATGTGTTTGGTTGAGCAATTCAAATTGAATTGCTCGTATTTGTTAATTAGCCTATGTGAGCTAATTTTTGAATTGTATTAATTTGAATGTGCATAACATGTTTTATGTGCTTTAATTATGTTAATATATATACATGTTTTATATATTGGCGTGGCTGTTGTATATATATTGTGTTGGAATGGCATGTGCGTTTTTCGTATGCACTTAGGGTAGCCTAGAAATTAGGTGTTGTGCATGACATGAATAATTCCAAAAATAAAAGCAGATATGGTTCTTACGAGAATTTCACGAGAGGATGATTTTCCGGAAAATGGTGTTGGGAGATGGGCCTACAATTATAAGTACCCATTTATTGTTTTGGAAGGTTCTCCAACACATTTGCCTCGGAGGGTAGTCCCATATTTTTTACCGAAACTCGGTAGTGTATTTTTGAAAACAATAAGTTTTGTTTTGAAAATGATGTTTTCTCATACATGGCTTAGGCAAGTGTGAAGTCGGTGGGAATGGTACATGGGTTGGTCATTTAGACATCAAGTAAGATCACGAATTTGCTTGAATGTGTGTTTACATTGGATCATTGCGTATGCACTTGGAACAGGGACAACCCATTTAGGGTGATTCCACTGCGGGCATTAGCTTACCACAATGGGAACTGTTATTCGGTGCAGGAGCGTACGAGGAGGCGGAGTTTCGTCTGTAGAGGCCGATTTTGAAGAAAGTCAGGTTGTGACTTTGATGGTTTATGATGTATGATGTGTATTAGAATTCTAGAATTTTTAATATGTGTTTGAAATAAAGAAGATTATTAACTCTTGAGCTATGGTATTTAGTTGATGTATATTGATGAGTATTTGTTGTATGGGCCCAGTAGCGTTTTTACTTTCATGTATATGTCTTATGTTGTTGTTTGGGACGGATTATGTGCTGGGGTAGAGTTCTCCGTCTGAAGGAGACTACGCGAATTTCGATGAATAGTGTGGGTTGCAGGCATTCCACGGTATTCCATGAGGTTGTGGGTTGTCACGCGGACCCTTTTGGGCGTCACATATTTGGTTGTATTTATATTCACTAATACATAACTCTTTGGGCTTATGAAGGAAATCTAGATGATAAGTTTGAGGCAAGCAAGATTGTTGTTTATTTTTTCAAATTCGAGCAAAATACGCTATTTTACTAACTTAATTTTTAGCAACCAAAAAAAGGGAAATTTTTGTTTATATTAGTCAATAATAATGAGCATAATGTTATGTCATGGTAAATATATTTATAAAGATAAAAAATAGTTTAACTGAAAGAAAGTATGAATGATGGTTGTTGACATGCTGAGGTAAGAAAATAATTTTCAATATTTAGAGAATTTCTGTGACTCCTCAAAATTTGAGGGTTCGTTGATCACTCATCAATCAGCAGAAACCCATGGATATCGTGCAACCCGATACCCCTTTGTGTGTCCTATTCACCGAGATCCATAATTTAACAAAAAATCGAACATAGTCTCATTTGTACGAGGAGCTCTATCAAATTCCCAACCTGTACATTAAATAACAACATGACCCATCTGGAGCCCAATATAACACAATGACCACACCGGATCCAATTTATGAGTAAAAATTGACCACACCGGACCCATTTATCCACATTCATATAAAAACATGTAAGATTATATTAAAAACAGTCCATATGAGTTCAATTACAACTCTTTACATATTAGTACATGCCAAAAATAATTTGTTCCAAATTATTTCACAAAAATAATTATAAAAGTAATTATAAAAACCACACGTTGGCTTTCTTCACCCTTGCGACGTCGGATGAGAATCGTCCACCGACGAAAGTCCCGCACCCGAAATGTTTTTCCCTTTAGGGAAAGCCACGCCTAGTAGAATAATTCTACAGAAAAAGTTACTCCCACCTGTCACATTACGCAATGTTCACCTTCCACATTCACTTCCACAATTTCAAGCAAGAATATGCAATCCTATGTTGGAATTCTACATGTCATGTCATGAAACGAGATGAGACCCACTCATGCACCATACCCGAGTCTTTACTGACTCCCATCATACCCGAGTCTTTTTACCGACTCCTACCACAATATGCGATGCCCATGTATGATAAACTGCCATTGATGGATTACATCCGGTGATCCTTTTGAAACCAAAATCATTTGTTTACAAACCAAAAGCTTTTTAGATATTAAACCTCGAATGGTCATTTTATTTACAAAACTATGTGTCTTTAGGTAGGAATTCTCGTGGTCTCACCGCAAAGCCTACACCCCTTCCAACACTTTTGGACTTTCACCGCTGAGTGTCTCGAATCCAGTCCTGCCCACCCGAGGGAGTATCTAACCCTTCAGATACTTCCAACACAAGTTTACCATTTTATTCCATAGTGTGACTTGTCGATTTGTCCAACGGCATCGAGCCCCACTCACCAATCACCAAGTGAGGATTAATTTTAATCATGTACCTGAATATTCAATGTAATGTGATGTTTCTCATGCATAATGCAATGTGATATACCATTGCATGTTTATGCCATGCCACATATGTTATGAATGTCATATAGACAATTTATCTCATACATTTAACCATGTATCATGGACAATTATATTTCATGTAAATAATTTCCAATTAAACACTCATAACAATGTTAACACATATATTAACATTCATCAACTACAACAACAAGCATGTTATCACATATCAAGTAACAACACATTTAGTCTTCAAGGGAAAATGTGGCATATAGGGTGTCTACAAAAATAACCCACATAAGCAGCCCCAAACTCACTCTTGAACTGGACACAAAATCTGCCAAACAAGCCTTTAAACCAATCACAAAACCGGTCAAACATGCCCTTAACAGTTCGTATTATTATTTTCAATCCAAACAGACCCTAAACACTTTTGGGACATATTACACACAACCACAAATCAACACACAAAACTAGCCACAAACGGGTTGCAAAACGGCAATTAAAGTTGTTTTAAAACAAGCCAAACAGTCCCTTAGAACATCAATTAACAGTCTAGATAATTCTTTTTAATCTAAACAGTCTCTAAACACTTTTTGGAACATATTACACACAACCACAAATCAACACGCAAAATCGGCCACAAACAAGCCGCAAAACGGCAATTAAAGTCATTTTAAAACAGACCAAACAGCCCCATACTGCCCCTACCTTATCCATACTTTTAGACACTTGGCCCACATCGCACCACATGTCCACGACTTGTTCGGGTCAATTTTTGCCCTAAAACAGTTTATTTCATCCCGATTTGAGTTCAAATTATTTTAAATAAAATTTATTTAAATTATTTCCCAACTTTCAAGATTTTCTTAAAAATCTGCTTTTTTTTTTTTTTTGTTTACCCAACACTCGCACCAAAAAATCATGAAAATTCGACTATCTCGGAATTTAATGAAATTTGTCTAGGTAAATAGATTTCGCGAGACAAATCCAACAGTGAGGTCTATTTCGTCATCCTAGATCTAGAAAATTTCAAGTCCTGCAGCCTATACTGTAGTAGCAATTTACTGTTTTTCCCTTTTTCTAAGAATTCAAATTTGCTCGGGTTTTACAATTTCAACCTTACTGGTTAACAATATGGCAACCATTTTTCTATGTAAGATTTGAAATATTTTAAAACCTTCAAAGTTATTTATCCACAATGAGAATGTGTTAAAAGATTATGTCATTTGTATACCTATTAATTTTTCTATTATTTTCCCTCTAATTCATTATATTATGAATATTAAGATAGTCAATTCAAAACTCCTAGAGAATCAAGTCAAATTATCCCCAAGTTACATTTTTTATTGATTTGATATATTTATGTTAGAATTGGATGCTCAAGATTATTCATAGAGAAAAGATGAATGTTGTGGCGCTTGTTATTCTAAGCTCTCAGCAAAGGTAATTAGTAGATACGATATTTTTAAATTTACGAAATAGCAATTGCCTTTGCATTCTATTTCTTACAATGCTCAAGATATATCTTTGTTTTGAAGACTAAAAGCACACTAAGTTATAATGAAATTATCTTGAGAGGTAGAGTCTTTGGAGGGAGACAAAGAGAGAAGATTTAGGGAGGAGAAAGAGACATAGAGAAAGAAATTTAAATTTTGAATTATTTATATTTATTTAGTTTTTTTATTCCAAGTTATACTCACTAAATTAAAATAAGTTAGCTTTGAAATAATTTAGACATGTATCTATTTGATGACATGAAAGTACAATACATTAAGGTGCAATCTTCTACTTAGATGGAGACATAAGGCAAGGCATAGAGAAGTTGTATGAGAAAGAGAGAGGATTAAGGAAGTGAGAGAGATAGAGAAATTAAGTTTATTAGTTATGGTATTCAAATTCTAAAGTAGTCAAAAGAGCAAGATATACTTTTAGTCTATGTTTAGTAGTCCATGATTCCTTGCACAGGTCACACAAACATACCCTTAAACAAATATAACATTCGACTCTATCTATTTATCTATTTACTTTTACTTTATCTTTAAATAATCATTCATCAAGTATTAGATTATATGAAACTTGGCCTATGTCAATTTTTTTTTTACATCTATTTACTTTGCATTATATCGTTGTAGTATTTTATTCTTTACTTGAGTCTGGGACCTCCCGTACACCATCCCTATGTCAACTTGAAAACCCATATTTATCTAAACTATTATCATTAGACTATTTTAAATCATTTTAACCAAGCTCTTATTCTTAAGTAAAAATCTAATAAACAAGAAGGCATGCTTAATATGAACCTTCAAATGATACAATATTAGAATTTATTTTCATATGGTAAATGAAAAATCCAAGATTTTTAATAGCTTTCTCTACTTAAAATCTAAATGTATAGGGAAATATGGCTCACCATTTGGAAGATATAAAAATTTGTTAAAAATAGCTTGATATTATTGGAGAGGGTCTAAAGGTGACAAACCATATAAGCTTCACAGAATTCTTCTATGATTATTGTTGCCACTATTATTGGCTAAATACTTAAAGCATAGGGTAAAACCTTGAGATATGAGGATATCTCATGTGAAAATTAATGAACCCATAGATAAAGCATAAGATGAAATTTTAGTATTCTTATAGGTTATCAATAAAGTTTGGAAGCTTATCAACCACTCCTAAATGAGTATATGATATGGCAAAATCCATAAATATAGAAGGAAGGATGTGGTGTTACTTAAAGTAAGTAAGCAACCAATTCCATTCCAAGTGACATAACTTTTCACTATTCCTTTCTAGAGAAGATTGCTCATCGAGCTCAGAAGATCCATTGTTTATGCGATTGTATGATACAGCTGAAAAATCTAAGCCCCTGCATCTTTTTTCTTGCTTTAATAATAGTTTATTCATTACTCATTTTAAAATGCAAATTGAATTTTTAGTCTTTATTAATCATCATATAGATATCATCAGGTTAGGATATCTTTATTCAGAATCTATTGTTGACTTTAATAGTTTATATGCAAAAGGTATATTTAATTTCTAACAACAATTTGTTATATTTTAAAATACTATGAGTATGGGGAATGCAGTGTTGTTCATCTATTTGCATCAAAACCAATATCAACAAGGAGATTATATGAAATAAACATACCCCACAAGTGTCACAGTAAAGCTACTATATTGTACTTATAATCTTCAATTAAACTTTATTGAATTATAACTCCAATCTTTATTCAATCTTTAGTCACATGAGCGTGTAAGTATCTAAGTCACTATGGAGGAGTTAAAAATAGTTTCTCTACAATGGAAGACATTGATCAAATAACTATCCTATAACCCATAGTACAAGTGAATGATAATAGGATTGAAGTAAATTACTATGTTCAACAACTTACCAAAATCGAGATATCAAATTCAAAAGTAGTTTAGATTAAGGAAAGGGTTGTTGTGAATAAGATCATTTACTTGTCATAACATTACAAGCTATATAATTGAGAAGGCCTATTTGGAGCATAGAATAGTCATTAACCTTTTGATGGTTGAAAGGAGCACAATAACAAAGTCCCTTACTTCATGAATTTATGCTATAACCTTATAAATGGATTGATAAGGTTGTTCAAAAGTACTATTTATGAAGAATATCACTCTGAAAATTAACAAATGGAATATCAACTTGTAGAAATAGTGTTATGTTATCCTGTACATGTTGTTGTAAGATTTTCTAAACGATAAAAAAAGAACTTGAAAAGCATTCCATTGAAATATCATGAAATGATTGTAAAGTTTGCATATGTTGGGGTTATATTCATATGGAAGATTATAGAAATTTATTGGGTAAGATTGGATTCATGTATAATTTGAACAAAACATATAAGAAGTAATTTTACAAGTTTAAAAAAATAAAATAGAGTCTAGCTACCTTGTACTAATGCATTTCAAAGGTCACTATAAAAAAAATTAATAATCAGTATCATACAAGACAAATGTGAAATAAGATTCAATAGCATGTCGAACAAGTTGTATGGTAAGGAGACCAACATGCATAAGGATTTAGAGGGTTTAGCTATCAAGGTCGTAACCATTGAGTTAATTAAGAACTTGGCTAACATAGTTGATGAATTTGATGATTTAGCTTCATTGACAAAAGATATGAGATGTTTGTGACAAATGTAAGTGCGCATTCCAAGTCACAATCCTTGATGTTCGGACTGTGATTTTGTTCAAACTATGTTGCGGTGCATTCGAACTCCCCTTGTGGGACTTAGTGTGTGCATAATTGATGTGATATATTTTGCAATAAAGTAAAGGCACACATACTTTTTATGTGGTTTGGTAACCTACCTACGTCCATGGGGCTGTGTCTAGATGCAAAGATCTCCACTGGTCTGATTCAAGGTCTATAGTTAGTCTTATGTAATACGAGACTCCCTCTCTACCCACGGCCATTCTTGAAACCTAATCACTCTTAGTGGAATTTAGAATGAACTCTCTATTCCCCTCTATACAGCATCGCACACCCATACCCACATTACATCAATAAGATAAAAAATAATAAAAACATCATATTTAATCAAAGGTGAGTGTGTTTAACGCACAGGCCTCAATCGAGCCGTGACTCCACACACTCTCAGCACGTCCAGACTTCGCTTATTCTTCTTCAAGCTCTTCTCCTTAAATCTGTGTTAAACAACTTCTAACCCCCAAATATATAGCCCTTGATTTGGTTTTGGAAGTCTAGAAAAGGCTAGATCATTATCCTAATATGACTCCAACACTCATTCTATTTTCTATTCTTTCCTTTAAGCTATCACAACGGAAATAGGAAACTTGTTGCTCAAGTATCCTCTTCAAAATAGAACCCTAGATTGTTTCTAATTCTGGTTTGATAACTTAGACGTCTAAATCTTTTGTGATTTGATCCTTATCCACTTGCCAATTAGATCCTAGGCCCATCGGTAACTTGCTCCCCAAGTTCCTTGGCCTCCAAGCTAGCAGACTCATATATGTCCCACGGTTGTTCTACTTCTAATTCGAACTTCCCATATCTGGCACGCCCCTACACCATAGGATAGCCTTAGTCCGAACTACTTCATGTGATAAAAAGATACAATAAGCTAAGTTTGGGGGAAGCTTAAGAGATTCAATGATGAAAGAAAGCAATATGAGAAAGGATGGTAGAGCTCTTGAAGAAAAAAGAAGAAGCAAATTTGTGTGTTTTGGGTAAATATGAACCTAAATGACCTATTCAATTACCCTTTACCTAAGTCATACATTACAAGCTATAGAAATACCTATTTGATCCTAAGAGTTGTGAATTACCTACATTGGTGGAGAATGGTATGTCTAACAATACTATGGTGTCATATGCACTCATAAGTCATGAAAACATCATATGAGTAAGAGATCTCCACTAAATTCTAGATCTCCTAATTCCATCTAAACTACAATTGACCACATTAGGGTAGGACTTCACACACTCACTGGAAGGACTTTGGCTTAAGTTTGTTTAATTTATGGTCAATCTATTATATGATAAGATCCTATCTCGAACTTTTCAGGTTAAGTTGAATGGTTCGACCCTTGAGGCGAATAAGCACAAGGTGTCATCGCATTAAGCTCAACAAGTTTTGTTTTGTTTTGTATTCGAAAATTGTGTAGTTTCTTTGATTAAGGACAAGTAAAAGGGTAAGTTTGGGGGTATTTGTTAGGTGTGAATTGTATCTTGTTTTGAGCCTTTATTTCTTATAATTATTGAGCTCGTAATGTTAAATTCACACCTATATAGTTCAAATACAGGCTAAATCCCTCTCTTACTTTAGGTCTATAGATAAGGAAGAAAACCAGAGCAAATGAGGCAAGAATGTGGAAGAAATGGAGTGTTGTTGCTATTGAAGGCCCCATGTCACGACATCAAGTCCTATGGTGTCGCGACATCGAGCCATCCGAAGCACCAAGCAATGGCCAAAGCCACCGCCATGTCGTAACATCAAAAGGGCGACTTTCTACGATCATTCTATATGCGAGCCAAGACTTGAATTGCAACTACTATCATGTCGCAACATCAATGTAACACCCCGAAATACACCCTAGTCATTTTTAAACATAATTAGGGTATATTATAAGTGCATTTTAAATTTTTCGCAATTATTATATTGCTAAGTGAGAAAATTTGAAACCTATAATTTGTACAAGATACAAGGGTAAATTTGTAATTTATTAAGACGAGACACAAAAGTCATAAGATAAGAAGGTTATAGGCTAAAGTGAAATATGCATAACTTGGATTTGCAAATAAAGGGGACTTTGGAGGATCTATGCAAATAAAAGGAAAAATTAAGTGTGGGTTTTAATAAGCACCAAAATATCCCATTTTTTTGCCTAGCAAGAGAGCGCCTATACGGGTAGAGGTTAAGAGGAGAAGAGAAGAAGAAAAGGAAGAAGAGAAGAAAGTCGAAAGGTATGGATTTTTGTACACTAGTACGGATGCTGTGGCTCAGATGGAACTCAGATGGAAAATCAAACCATAAACCCATTTTTTTGATGAATTTGGGTCTAAAAGAACCCTACTTGGTATATTGGTGGCTCGCCGCTTAGACTAGATTGGAGTTATTTTGGTTTGGTTTGTGTTGATTTGGGGTCAGGAGTGGAAACTAAGTATGAATTCCCCAAATTTCGAGACTTAGAAACTCTCCTAACCCATTAATTCAGTAGATAAGTTAGCAAACCACAAGTCTTCTCCCTATATGTGTTTTCTTGGGAATGTTTTGCTGCGGTTTTGACTCGGATTGGATTGATTGTAATCCTCAATTAATGAATATTCAGATAAAGAAATATCAGTTTGTGGAAGACGCGAAATTTCTCTAAACCCACGTTTTTTGTTCACATAAATTCCTTCGTCCGAACTTTGTCGATGTTCTTGAACTCTATGGAAAACCCTTGAGTCTAAAATCCATCCATATATAGCTTGGATGAAATTGAACTCATATTAAGTCCAAAATCACTAAACAAGAGGCATTGGCTTCTGCTATGCCAGGAATACTATTCATATAAGCCTTCAACTGGACGGGTCATAATTTCTTTCGTCTAAATTGCTTTGGATGTTCTTAGACTCTATGGAAAACCCTTTTGAGTCTAGGAATCCATCCATATATATCTTGATGAAATTGGAACTCAGGGTCTAGAAATCATGAAAATAGTAGGCCCTTTATTATGCTTAGTCACTATTCATAGGAAGCCTTCAACTTCGGACGGTCATAATTTCTTCGTCCGAACTCCGTTTTGGATGTTCTTGGACTCTATGGAAAGCCCTTTTAGTCCAAAATTCATACATGTATAGCTTGATGAAATTAGAACTCATATTTGGTCCAGAAATCACGAGAAACAATAGGCCCTACTGGTTATGCTCGTAGTCACTGTTCATAGGAAGCCTTCAACTTCGGACGGTCATAATTTCTTTGTCTGAACTTCGTTTCAGATGTTCTTAGACTCTATGGAAAACCCTTTGAATCTAGAATCCATCCACATATAGTTTGATGAAATTGGAATTATAGTAAATAGCTCATAAGCATACATGGTAACCATAGTTATTTATGCATATAATGAAATATGAAAAATGCAAAGATACGAATAAATGATTGTAAATATCGCATATGATTACCGGATGACAATAATTATTCGGGAATATGAGATATGTACTGAACATAAAATACACATGATTGTCTACTTAGAACCTGGTAGAGGGATACGGCATGCCTATTAAGTGGAAAACAAGTCCGGCAAAGATATCGATCGCCGGGACCCCCGTTGGTCACACATAAAGGCCTTTGGGCCCTTATAGATGGTCATTACCAGATAATGATAACGCTGCCTTCGCCCTTATGATGGTCGCTTGCCTCGCATAACGATAACAGCCCGCTCTTATAAACCACTGCTTTCGCATGTTGAGTACACAAAGGCTCTTGCCCTTATAGTTTCCTTTATCGACTTATAAGGATTATGCAGGCATGAAACATAAAACAAATGACTTGAATATGACATATGAAATGTATATGAACGTTGATAAGAAATGAAACATTATATGATAAGTAAATATGAGATATGTATAAGCATGTTTTAATAATATGATATGTTAGATGTGTATGCATGTGTATAGAGGTGTGATGATCAGGCAAGTGGTCGCCCACGAAGCTTGATTTCACTAAGCGCGAAAGCTTAGCAATGTGCTTTCATCCGTGTAGGTACGGAAGCAGAGGCAAGAAGGTCGGACAACCCTTATCAGTCTCCAAGGTCAACACAGAGTTAGATGCCCACCAGAAGACTTTTTTGTCTATTTTGTATATGTAATATTCTTTTTGTTGTTTGTAAACAAATGTAAAGTTTTTATATAAGTCGAACACTTTCATTTGTGGATCTTTAATATATTTTGTGATTCGCTGCTACAAAATATAGTACAAGTTAAATGTTTAACATTATATGAATAAACAAGCTTAAAGTTTATAAGTTTATAGTAAACGTAAAAAGAAAAAAGTGACACTTCTCGATACCAGTGTGTCAGGTCAGGGGCATCACAATCAAGACTGTTGATGTCGCGACATCAAAGGAATTTCACAAAATATTGGAGCTCAGCTACTACAATGTCGCGACATCAAACCTGTTGATGTCACGACGACGGACAACCTGTGCAGCAACTATTTTCAGCCCATTTTTTGAGGCTATATAAACAATGATTTTCACCAATGATAAGAAGCTGACATTTTAGGGTTAAGGCATGAACTTTGAGGGGCTTCTTCCTCTCTTTTCATTTTTGCCTTCTTTGAGATTCTACACCCTAATCCGAAGGTTTTTGAGACTTTGTTGTTGATTTCCTTTGGATATGAAGTTTGCTTGAAGAATCAACTCATTTGAGGGTGTTTGCAACCTAGAGCCCAATTGGAGGGCATCGTATCTCTGATTGTTATGTATCTCTAACTTTGTTCTTTTCTCAACTCTTTCTCTATTTGTTATCTGTAAATCATGATTTTGAATGGTTTAAGGGTTGTAATGAAGAGCTAAACTATCCTCTGGGGTTGGTTACTGATATTAATGTTTGGTTTATATAATTTTTAGAATAATTTTGTGAATGTGTGCTTGTGTTGATGCTAATTGATGCAAAATTGGAATTATTATGATTTTATCCAATTGAAATGTGTTGGGATTTGTGCTTGAGACCTAAAGTAGGAAAGACCTAGGGCTTCCATAATGACAATTGGAAATTGACCAAGGCTTTGACCAACTCTTCATAATGTATTTCAATTGGTAAAATTAACTTAGCCTAATTAAAGAAATTAAGGAAATTAGTAATGGCTAGAACTAAATGGATTTCATTATGATAAAGCGTCAATTAAGCATTATATTGGATTTGTAGGGACCTAAAGGTGATAAAATCTATCATAGTTCGGTTTTCTTTATTGTAGGATTCTGGGCCGTGACCAATAGATACCTAAGGAAAATACTTTAGAAAAGTATCGCATTTAATCGCCTAGAGGAACCTAGAGGTGAATAGGGTTAGTGTGAGAAATTGATGTGAGTCACAAAAGTGAGAGCCTCATATTAATTTACCCTTGAGCAAGCACAAGTATACATTTGCATAATTTGCACTTATCGAATATAAACCAGTAAGCATTAATTGAAGTAACCAACCTTAGTTTCTGACCATGAGTTTTTATCTTTAAAGTCTTCTTATCCTTGTAAAACTTAATATTGATCAAAATCCCCTGTTTTAGTATAGCTTTAGTTTAGTTTAGTCATATATTCATAAAAAATCGATAGCTTGGATAGTGAAAGGACTGCTAGCCTAGGGTGCTTAATCCCATCTAAACTTACCTTCCCCGTGGGAACGATATCTGGACTTTCTAGTCCATTTTACTACTTGTACGGCCCGTGTGCTTGCGGTATCTTAGGTTGCACAATTTTTATATATCAAATACGCTTTGTGCCTAATAGCTGCCACTCATGATTTGGACCTCCATCAGTTTGATATTAAAAATGTTTTTCTTCATGGAGATCTTTAGATGTGATATTGCTCGCTGTGGAGGACGGAAATTTTGTCGTCTCCATAAATCCTTATATGGTTTGAACATAGCCCTTATGGTTTGGAAAATTCAGCTAAGTGATTGAGAAGTTTGGCATGCATCAAATCTGATCACTTCATCTTCTATAAAAATTATGAACCAGGTATCATCTTGTTAGTTGTGTATGTAGACGATATTGTTATTATTGAAAGCAATACAGTAGACATATCATCATTTAAATCCTTTCTTCAGCCATTGTTTCCACACAAACGATTTCTTAGTGGGATGTTAAAGTATTTCTCGATGTCAAGTCAAGGAGGATTAAGCATGAAATTTTCGTGATCCCGGGAAAGATGTACTCGGATCTATTGTCTACAGAAAACTAGGAGCAAAACCATATAGTTCACATATGACACAAAGTCTGCAACTAACTAGAGAAAGAGATTTATTTGGGGATCCTAAGAAATACACAAGACTAGTTGGGAAGCTGAATCACCTTACAATAACTCGTCTTGATATTGCACACTTAGTTAGTGTCAGAAGCCTAAGACATGTCTTCTTATAATTGATAATCGGGATGCTTGTAAAAACGTATTCACTACCACCTAAAGAGAGCCCTAAGATGAGGTATCTTATATATAAATCATGAGCATAATAGAATTGAATGTTTCACATATACTGATTATACAAGATCCAAGGAAGATAAGAGAGCCATTTTAGGTTATTATGACTTTGTTGGGGGAATCGAGTCTCTTAGAAGAGCAAGAAATGAGGTGTTGTTTCCCGTTCTAGTACAGAGTCTAAATGCAGAGCGCTAACATAGTGTATATGTAAGAGATCATGACTTTTATCAACTCGATAAGTAGTAGCAAAACTTCGGTCATAGTAAAATTACTGTGTGACAACTAAGGTCCCCATTTCATATTGCATATAATCTTGTAATTCATGAACAAATTAAGCACATTGAGATAAGTTGTCATTTCATTCATGAGAAAATACAACTCGAATTGATCTATATAGGATATGCAAATATTGGAGAACAGTTGGATGATATTTTTGCAAAAGCTCTAGGTTAGGGCCAAGTTACTTATCTCTGTAACAAATTGGGCATGATAAACATCTATGCTTCAACTTGAGAGAGAGCGTTATAGTATGTAAAATACTTTACTTGTAGAGACCGATTAGGAATGTTAGGTTAGCATTCCCATTGTATATACTCTCACTCTTATATATATACAAACATTGGATCAATGAAATTTAGAAGAAATTCATTCCTCAGTTCTTCCCATCTTGTTTTCTACTATATCCATCCCTAAGCAAATCCATATAGAGTGGCAAAGGTAAAAAATCCTAAACGTAAACTTAGATTTTACCTCCATTCATTTAATAGACAATTGGAAATTAAATGAAATTCTAAACGTTGAAAGCACTTACAACCCTAAGTTCTATAGCCTTGAGTAAAAGAATTGAGGTTGATCTCATTTGGTCTCACATTTTGACTACCATAAGAAAAATAAAAAATCAAGTATGAAAATTATATTATGTATGATGAGCTTTGAAAAATGGCATGTATGAGAGAAATATTAGCAAAGGGGCGAAAAATTTGGAAAATTCACATTTATCACCAAGCTTTAAATATGAAGTTGAATTATGAATCCTCGATCTTGACACCACTAAGTTAAAAATCTTAACTTCCCTTTCTCTAAACTTTTTCCCTATTAGCCAATTTTCTTAAAGTAAGAAAATATGATTTTTTTTGTCATTCTTGGTCTGAAATCACCTATCTAGATATATTTTCCATCTTTTTCTTAATAAAATGGTCTTTCCACACAGATATAGGTGTCTTTATATGTTTTTCTCATGATTTAAGATCGCTTTAGCAAGTACGCTAAAGGACACACAATTTTCATAAGGCAGTGTGATTGTCGTCGCTTTACACATGAGCTACAAGTATTATTTCAAGCATAACCCGCTTTGGTTTTCGTCGATGTTTCTTTGTGTTTGGACGATTCGAACGAGAAAAATATATACGATCGGATATAAGAAATCAATCAATAAATAGCAAGATGTCATGGTAACTTGAGTACAAAGTATTATAGTCACAATAGTAATATCAAATGTGTAGACTTAATTATTAGATGTATAGACTTTAAGTTGTTTCATCATGCTGATGTTGTTTCATTATGCTAATGTTGTTTCATCCTTTATGGTTTTTAATGATTTTGTTTATATATTTTTATTGATGTATTGCTAGTTTGAATCAATGAAATTATTTTTCTCAAAAAAAAAAAAGAAAATTAATCAAGTTAAAAATGAATAATAATTTTGTAATTGAATAAGTTTATTGTGGTAAGTTCAATTTTACTCATGTCAGTTATATATTTTTAGTTTAATAAATTTAGGTAAAAACAATACTTAAATCTAGTTCCATAACTTATAAGAGGACAATATACCTAAATCACTCAATACTTTATACTTTGTATTTTAGATAATAGAGATTAGTTATTAGGTAAATGTCCTCAAATTTTTTTCTCTCATCTCAAGAATCCTCGCTTATCCTATTAGTTTATGGAGAACTACCCCTAAAACATAAATTTTGGTTTGATCTATGTGGGAAAATAAAATAGAGTACTAGAGCAATGCATCTTCATGATTTTACAAATTTTATTTTAAAAAATAGTTTTGTTGCTTGTATCTCAAAACATGTTTTCAAGAAAAAAAACTAAAAAATAAACAGTTTTAGGAAATACAAAAAAAAAAAAAAAAAGAGAGTAAGATTAAAGAAAGTTGATTGTTTAAAGCTTACTTTGCATTAAATGAATGCCAACATTTCTAAATTTATGCATTCTCTTGGATCCCCTTTTTGGACAAAATTCTCCCCAAGCATAAAATTCTTGAAATAAAAAAAGAATATATCATCTCAAATCACATACACATCTAACTCCATTATTAATAGACATTTTAGTGAGTTGAAGCCCTTTCTACTCATTTCGCTCATGCGAAAGTGGATACTTGTTCCGTTTAAGAAAGAGAAAATTCCATGCTTATCTATTCAAACCTTTCAAGACAATGAAAAACGCCGCACACGGTATCAAGACGAAACAAATTCAAAACAAAGAAATGAATTCACTATTTTCAATATTTTATACGAATCTAAAACGCGAAAGCCGCTTCTTTGTTTTCGAACAATTTAATCCAAATTCAACCAAATGTTGAAAATGAAAACGTATTTTCAACCAAATTCAGCACGAAACGTGATTAAAACGAAAACTAAATATTGTAATACATCAAAATTTCATATTCTCAATTTTGATGAAATAAAATTTTCGAACTAAACAAGTGCCTAACACCTTTCCATCCACCAATCTACCATAGATTTGTCTCTTCGATTGTATCACACCAAATAATTTAAAAATTACATTTATAATTAATAAATTACTTCTATATGTCATCTCAAACTTGTTTTTACTTTTTTTTTTTAATTTTTTTTCTTCTTATAAATGGTATGCTTGATTGATATAAAATGCAAACAACATCGATAAATGATAAAAGTTGTTTTCGGTGTTAAAAAAATATGAAAGAAAATAATACATTTCAATTTCTAAAATGTAAAATCATGTGTTGTTTTTAACATGAAAGGTCTTTTTAGATATTCAAGGCATACATTAAAATATTAATATCCCTTAAAAGGTAAAGTTTAGGGAGTAAATTAAAGATATGAAAGAGAGGGATGCTTAGGCCCTGGCTTAGTATTAACAAAAATTTTAATTGAGTCCAAAATCTGCATTACGAAACTAAATATAATATAATCTTGGCCATTTTTAAAATACGTTGCACTTAAATTCATTTAAAATGTTAATAAGAAAATCCGTTGTAAACCATTTTCTTGAAACAAGCTTAATTAAAACAATGAAAATGCTGTTTAAAATATGCGCTACTATCTACAATCCCGTTTTCGAAACATTTAAAGCAAAATCGGCAAGACGAGTTATAAGAATGGTAAAGAAAATAGCCATAATCCCGTTGCTTTATCCCAATCGACCAAATCTCAGAGATTGATGACCAAAACAAGAAAAATGAAGACATAATGCTTTTCTCGATTCATATATAAAATGCCAAAATAATAATTCATTTTATTTGTTTTCAACCTTGCTATTCGATTCTCATAACTAAAGGCTTCCTTATTTTCAAAAAGCTAATAGAAACAGAAAATTTTATACCTACTAAAATTCAGAATATATTATTCCTATTTCTTAAATATGTGACTTTTACTTACACTTTTTCCCTCTTCGATTTAAAAATTAAAGAAATACATTCACTCACTTTAATACTTTACGATCACAGTTCACGTTCACACTCTTAAATGCGCATATAAAATATATATGATAATTAGGGACATATGGATGACGTGGCAGGCAGAGAAAATTCCACATCAGATTAATATTATGACATGTGCTGATCTGTTAACACCGAAATTGTTTGCGTGCGTGTGTGCATGCGCGCGTGCATTTACCTGGCAAGTTTCAACCCTGTTGAAAAACATTTAATTTTTTTTCCTCTCAATCTTTTTTTAATTATTTAATTATAATTGCTAACAATTGAAAAGAATATAATATATATATCTCTCCACCTGCCAGCTCACCCCATATGTATTTGTCGTGAGCTGATTTGGCATCCTCCCCACGCTCACCCACTGGAGCGTCAACTGCACGCGCATCGCATCCCATCCGTGTTACATGCATTCGCAAACTCGTTATGTATATATATATATAGGAAATGAAATGACCATCGTTGTTAAATAGTTAAAACCCGTAACCGGCTCATCCGGTCAGTAATCTCCGGTGTCCGCCGTCTCTCTCCCCTCTCATTCCGGATGAAGCCCCGTACACACCCAAACCGGATGTATCCGGTCACCAAACATCGCCCCATTTCTAGATAGAGAGAGACAGAGAGTAAAATTTTAGAATTGGTAGAGAGAGAAAGAGAAAAAAAAGAGAGAAAGACAGAAAAAATTGGTGTTGTGTTGGAGTTGATAGGAGGGGGCTTTGAGATTTTCTCCCAAAGAGAGAGTTTTGATTTTCTCGGGAAAATTTTCTGAATATTTCTCGGGAAAATTTTTGATTTGGGGCCTTGAAATTGAATCGAGGATCCAGGTTAGGGTTTGAATTGGTCGAATATGTTGATCAGGAACCCGAATCACTGAGAATTGCAGCTCCGATCTTGAAGCCAGTGTGGGAATCGAGGGTTTGAAGCTATGGACGTAGATTCTTCAATGGTGCCGGAGACCGATCAGGATCCGTCGACGCCGAACCACGCCGCTCCTTCGATCTCGCCTTCGATGGAGCGGGAGGAGCAGCTAGGCTCCGCGGAGCGTCGGCCTGGCTCAAACTTCGCTGGCGCAGCAGCAGCTCAGTGCAGAGTCCTGTGGCGCTGGCTGACACGCTCCGACCTACTCGGTCGTTAACGCGATAATAGAGAAGAAAGAGGACGGGCCCAGGGCCCAGTGCGCCACTTTAACGGCGGTTGCGGCGGTAGGAGAAGAAGGACGCCTGGCTACATTGGACCGAGGTTGATTTTGTTTGGTGGTGCCACAGCTCTCGAGGGCAATTCCGCTTCTTCTGGGACGCCTTCATCTGCGGGAAGCGCTGGCATCCGTATGTCACTTTTTTCGTGCTTGTCTATTGGTTTCATTAGTTTTTTCTTACAGGTGCAAGTATTCTAGATTTTGCTGAAGTTTATGTAATTCATGCTGCATATGGTACTTGCTCTTTGGTACGGAAAACCCTAATCTTTAAGCTGTTACGAAATTTAGGCAACTTAAAGCACAGGAAAGCTGGGTTTGTCATAAACATGCTGCATATTTTGATTTTCTAGCTAGTATTTGTACGGAAGACCTTAAATATTTTTAAAATTATTTTCATACCTTATAGATTTGTTGAAGTTAGACTGATTGGAGTGGCATACTTTGCTTGTTTTTAGCCAAGAGCCCGAATTGTTACTTTTCATTTAAAACGATAAACATGGGAACCCTTGTTTAGTTGGGAGTTCCTGTGATTCATACAGGATATTCTGGTTCTTTAATTTGTATATAATGGTTAAAACAGGCATTTTGATCATTCTCTTTCATTAAGGTGTGAAACTATAGTCATCTGTTCTCTTTTCTGTTGAATCCAATGATTTTCACAATCTGCATAACGTGGCTGTTTTCTTCTTGTTTGTGGAAATGCAAGCAACCCCAGTTTTTCTATTGGTTCCATTTATGGTGCAAAGTGTCCTAATTCTTTTTGATTCAAGTAATTCAAGTGGCATAGTTTTGGTTCTCATGTGTTGTAGTTTATCTGTGCAAGGAAACCCATTTTGTTGAATGCTGCTCTTAATGTTAAAGTTCCTAAGCCGAGGATTTCAGGAACTTCACAATGATGATGTTTGTCGAGGCACTTATGATAGTTAAAAGATTTACTTTTGCAGGATTGGCAGGTGCCACTGCTGGGATGTGCACTGTTATGATGTGCTAACAAATAAATGGTCTAGGTGTTTGAAACTCTGCTTATATTTGAAGCTCATAGCTATGTTTTAATTATGGGTCTTTATGTGTATATTTTTTATATGTCACCCTGTGTAATGTTTGTACTGATTTAATGCATTTAATATTTTTTTTTTTCCAGGATCACCCTTTGAGAACCGCCTGTCCCTAGGCAGCACATGTATACTGCTGGGAACTATGGTAGTTATTCAGGTTGTCATACTCATATCAATGCCCGATAAATCTATAGTATTACTATTTTATGGAGTATTCCTTTCTCTTTTTCTTTTTCTCTTCATTCATATGAATTATTAACTACTGACTGGAGGCCTATAATTCAACAAAGGGTGGGATTGGTCCAGCTGGTTTATCTGCTGAAGATCTTCATGTTCTTGACCTCACGCAGCAGAGGCCTCGATGGCACAGGTTAGATTCCTGAAAGATGCGCTTCCCATGTCTTTGATAATCTGTTGTGTTAGTTGTTCATTTAAACCAGAATGCTAATTTTTCTGTAGGGTTGTGGTTCAAGGCCCTGGGCCAGGCCCTCGTTATGGACATGTCATGGCTTTGGTGGGGCAAAGATATCTTATGGCAATTGGTGGAAATGATGGTGCGTTGCTTCCTGTTATAGCATTTTATTATTTTATCTCGTGTGTTGAATAAATTTTATACTTAAAGGTTTTCGTTAATTGTAAAAATTGAAATACTTTGTTGCCTATAAAAAAAAACAATTGAAATACTTTGTGTCATGATTTACAGGGAAGAGACCCTTGGCAGATGTTTGGGCTCTGATACAGCTGCAGTTCCAAGAATGCTTAGTTGGAACCAGAAGGAGTGGTCCACTGCGTGCATGTAACTTTTCTATCTTTCATCATAAAATCTTCTGTTGTCATGATTTTTAATCAATGTCATCATACAATATGTTACATTTGTTTATTTGGGAGGAAAATCAAATGGAAGAAGAGTCTAACAGGCCTATTGAATCGACCCAAAAATTAGAACTTTCAACACACAAAATCCAATATTAAAAAAATATCTTACCAGATTCAATGCTGCACAGTTAAAAATACACAAAAGTTGAATGAGAATAATATAAAAATTGAAAATTTAATTTTTAAATAAGTTGATGTAATTAAATTATGCCTATAACCAAACTAACATCAAAATCAAACACAATATTATAAAAATTCAAGCTTTGCACTGATGTTGCGTCCTGTAAAATCTAATCAAAATTTAATCAAATGAAATCAGTTTGGGGAAAAACTAATCATCTCCATGTTTTTGGACACTTGTAAAATAAAAAAATGAAAGAAAAATAAGAAGTTTGTGAAGCGAGAAAGTGACCAATGGCTCAAAACGAGAAAGACAGCAACAAGAAAGGGGGCTAAAAATGTTCGAGCAAGGAGATACAGGGAGACGAGTGACGAACTGTAGAAAGGAAAAACAAAATGAGGGTTAGGGTTGTAAAGGTGGATGTATATTGTCTTCCTTGTGATTAATAATATCTTCAAGGATGAGATTGTAAAATACAACTATAGTTGGGGACCTTGGGTTGTGCCAGGTGGGATACTCAAATGTCATACTTGACCTATACCTAAGTTTGGCTATCCAATTTTCACTCAAACTTGTCCCTGCATATTTTTATGCATCGCTGGGTAGTTTACTTAGAAATGCCTCATTACCGAGTATAGATGTGTTAGCTTAATCAAGGACCTGAAACTACAATACTATTGAAGAAGTGATTTGTTTTGGATGAGAACACGCCAATTCATTTTTATCAATGATCAACTGTTACTGGTAGAATAGCTTTAGTTTCTAGTTTTTGTGCTCGTCCGTGGATAAGAATAACAGATAGCTTATTGCCATATGATTAAACATGCAAAACTGAAAATGTTTTCTCCTGTTTTTCTTTATATTTCTCCTGATGTACTTTGGGGCATCTTTCTGGTGTGCCTTAATATACTTTTTACACATCAAAAGAGAAATTTTTTTCCCCTTACACCTACAATTTAAGTTTCACTTGATTTTTCTATTTCATGTGCATTTCTTCTTAATCTGATTGTTACTTTCAGTTGCCTTCGCCATCGGATTGGCTTTTGTCCAACATATCATTAGCTCCAAAAGTTATGAATCTAACATTGTGGTCTTTTTCATTTAAAAAAAAAAATTGAGTTCAATTTTCTTAAATGTTTAATGTCAATTTTAATCTCTTTTGAGTAGTATACCTCCAAAGGTACTTTTTTGGTCAGTTCGGGGTTTATTTTTTGTGATTAATATGCCTTTCTCTGTTTTACTCATCAAAAAAAAAATTGATCTCCTTTTAGATTCAAGCTTGACATTTAATTCATATCTTGGATGTAAGTAATTTATTTATGATTGACTTTCATTTCATTCTTTCTCAGATTAGATGTCAATTCTTTTTGCCATAGTTCAGATTTTTAGTCCTGCATTTTAAGTTGGGTTGTGGGGTATGGCTTATGTGCCTAAGCTGCATGAACCAAGAGATTGGAACCGGAAACCCCAGATTAATGTCTTATTCAATCCCATCTACGACCCATAGAGATGATGCTGGTCTGGGAAAGTTATATCTAATGGTGGTGGACTAGGTTTTTAAGAAGTAAAGAGGAACAAAGAATAAAGTTTATGGTAGAGAAAGTAAAATAAACAAATAATGTAAAGAAAGAAGATATGATGAAGCAATGTGATAGAAGCCTTACAATCTCATTAGAGCCTTTTAAGAGTTCTACTTAGAAGAAAATCAATGGAATCTTGCCATGAAGGATTACAAAACTTGTAATCAGAAAACATAACGTTACCACATGCCTAATGTTGTTAAACAGAGGTTGGAGAGAATCTAGAGGGACTTCCTTTGGGGAGGGGGGACTTTAGATAAGAAGATTCACCTTGTAGGGTGGAAGACAGTTTGTATAGATAAAGCCAAGGGTGGTTTGGGTATCAAAAAGCTTTCGTTGTTGAACAAGGCACTACTTTGCGAGTGGAATTGGAGATTTGCTATGGAAAATAAGTTGGAGGCTGGTGATTAATATAAAATTTGGGGTCAAAGAGGGAGGCTATTAAACTTGGGTAGTAAGGGTTCTTACGGTGTTGGGTTGTGGAAAGACATAAGGATGGAAGCAGTTCTGCTCTTAGCCCATAGTATTTTTGCTCTTGGAGATGGAAAAAGGGTTCGTTTTTGGGAAGATTGTTGTTGTGGTTCAGCCCCTTTGCATCATATATTTGATATTCCCTTCCTTGTACACTGTATTGACTATAAGTGTGTGTGGCAGATTTATGAACCAAATGAGTTGGGGGTTGGAACTCAGGGTTTACTAGACCCTTAATGACTAGAGTTGAACAAGTGTGCGCTTTTTTTTATCTACCATCCAATATAAGAGGGTACAAGTTGATGACAAGGATGGAATAGTGTGGAACCTGTTCAAGAAGTGTTTTACTCAGTTAAATCACTTTATGGAGCTTTGTAGGGTACGGTGTGGTTTCTTTTCCTAGGCATTTGATTTGGAACCCATGTGTCCCTAAAAATGTTTGTTTCTTCACATATGAAGTTTGGTGGGGAAGAATCTTTACACTTGATCAACTAAAAAAAGGGGTAGACATCTTGCTAAGAGATGTCCCCTTTGTGGTGAAGATGAAGAGAACATTGATCACTTATTGCTTCTATGCAAGAAGGTTAGAGACTTATGGGCCTTTTTGTTTGCCCATTTTGGAATATCTTGGAATCTTTCTTACTCAAGTAGAGAGACTTTAATTGACTGGAGAGGCTCTTTTGTCAGGGAAGGACTTGAGAAAATTTGGTTGGCATTTTGGATGAAGCGGCAGATACAACCATAGTTATCAAAGGCGTGCCTCAAGCGTGCTTAAAGCCCAAGTGCCACCACTCCCAAAGGGCGCGATCTCGCTCAAGGGAGGCGCCGCCGAGCATTTTCTTCTAGAAGGGGCCAAAACGATGTCGATGTGCTTACTCTAGCCCCATTTCTGCCATGTTTCAACTCCAAGAAAGCCCCTAATCCTCCCAACCGTCAGATATCCCTATAGAAGAGGAGAAAAAGCAAAAAAGCAAAAAAATTAACTAAAATAGCCGAGAAATTGCGAGAAAGTCATGTAAAAAGAGGAAACAACCATCATTATAATCATTAAATATATATATTTGACATATGGTGCAAGGTGCACTCGAGGTGCAAGACTCACTTAAAGTCTCACGCCAAGGCCCTAAGATGCTTTTTCGTCGGTGCACCTTGCGCCAACAACTATGGTTACAACTCAAGGATTAAACCTTTTTTTTTTCACTTATTCTTTGTGCTCCTGGGCTAAAGTTTTTCCTGTTTTTGAGTCTTGCAATGTGAATGATTTTTTGTTGGCTTTGGGGGCTGTATAGGCCTTGTTTTTGGGGCTGGTAAGCTGTATAGGGTTTCTTTCCCTGCTCTTTTTTTTGTTTTAGGTTTTTTTAAAAATTATTTTTGTCCTCTTCTTGGCTTTTGTTGATTACTAATACTTCCTGTATACTTGGTTCCCTCTTTCAATACATTTCACTGTGCTTTCTATAAAAAAATTGCTACATTTTGATTTATATGGATTATAGCCTATTTATTGGCTTTTTTAAGAAATCCAAAGTCTATGAAGATTCTAATAACCTATAAGACTTGAATCCTTATTATTATCGGATTCTGACCTATTATGATTGTAATTCTAATTATTTTATAATCTAGCTAGCTAATCCTAATTTGACTCCTAGAAATACTAATCCTAATTTAGTTCCAATTAATACTAATTCTAATTTGATTTCAACCATTACCATTCCTACTTAAAGTTTATTTGTCTTCCTTTTCCCTTTAGAGTAGACTTTAAAAGACTTCCTCCTTAGACTTCTTTCTTTAAACGATTCAATTCTGAGATAGGAGCAAGCGAGGATGAAATTGTAGATGACGTAAAGTGCCCCTATACTCATGCTTTGCTGCCTGCTGGCTCCCATACAGCATGGGGTGAGAATGCATGACAAGTGCTACTTAGTTAATCAGAGGATGTGGTGGTTCTGTTGCTGCTTCCTGAATTTGAGGGTAGGTTTATGGAAACTATAGTGGTTTGGTTGAATGATGCTGGGTGAGTGTGGACAAGGATGTTGTAAGGGAGTGTTAGATAATCATAGATAATCATAGATAATTTGTATAATAGATCCTGATTGAAATGCATGGCTTCTGTCTAGTGAAGCTACTTTGGAGTCTTGGGAAACCTCACTTTCATTTAGGAGGATAGCTCAGTCCCTTCAAAAGTAGAATTTTTCTCTTCTATAGAATAAATGGAGCATCTCATTTTGTGTGGTCACTAGTGATGGGTGAGATATTGACGATGGACAATCCTTGTCTCTTTAGTCTTTTTGCTATTATCTTTCACCAAAAAGTGAAAGCTCAATGAGGAGCTGGTAAACATCATACTTTGGAAATGGCTGTAATTTTACTAATTTATTTATTTTTATAGAGTAGCAGGCATCAAATGGGACCATAGCAGCATCCATTTTGTTTTCTTGACCATAACACCTGTTTTGTGAATTGCATAGTTATAATATAATGGAGGCTATGCAATACATCACATACAACAATAATAATATTTATTTAATAAAAAAATTAATGTACCACAAATAAATATCACATCTTAAGCATGTCTTATGATAGGCAATACACAATACAATATATGTCATAGAGAATGGATGTGCGCATTTGATTATTTGTAAAATAGTTTTCTTATAAGAAATCAAAATTAAATTTGCACTTTTATTTTGGATTTTAGCTTTCAAAAATCATTATAATTTTAAAAGCTTTTTATTTGATTCTTTTTTTTAATTGCCCCTATGATTAAAAAAAATCCTTGTTGTGGTACTTACAACTAGCATCATTTTGTGCGTTCTATATTTATTTTTTTCATTTTAAAAGTTGGAAATGCTTTCTTTTCCGAGTCTTTTTTAGGGCTGTGTGATTAACTTTGAAGGTTAAAGGATTGACCATAATCATATACTCTTGTATAAACACATAATTTATATTTCTGTACATTGGTCAGCAGCTATATGAATATGAAACTTTTGGAATCATCATATTGGTATATTAGTAATTATTAACTTGATTTTATGATGAATCTATGCATTATAGTGTATTTTGTTTTCTATTAAAAGATGACATTTTGTTTCATCGATTTCAGTGAAGTTTTAGTATTTCTTTGTATATATGTATAATGTGTCATATTAAAATTGGTAACATGATACCTATAAAAAAAAGGTTATATGATCGCCTTTTTACCCATACTATCTTTCATGAAAGTGTAAAATGAGGCTTTTGATGTTCTACGTTCTTGCAGTATTTGTATTTGTCACATGTGCACATAATTTTGTGTTTTGCAATAGTTGGAAAAGGGAAATTAATGATATGGAAATAGGAAAATGATATGGGATATGATTCAAGGATGGACAACCATGCTAAATGCACATTTGCTTTGCACAACTGCATATTTTGGGGATAACACCAACATCATCCACTTGATTCTCCCATAAGCAATTGACAAAGCTTAATCACACCTAAACAGTCCCTAGTCAGCACAAACAAATTTATAAAATACCTCTTTAAGTCCTGATCCAAACATTCAAGATCTTCATAAATCCTCCCTTGTGCTCCCTCCACAAGTACCAAAATAAACATAAAGAAGCCATTTTCTAGATCTTCAAATACCTTGATGCTGTGAAACTGGCCAACTAAAGAAGTTTTAACTGACCCGAAAAACAGCCTAAAAAACAAATACAGGAGATACCACAAATTTCAATCCTTTCTTCAGTGGATGAGGCTTTTTTTTTTTTTTTTGATTTCTCCTTACATGCACAAGGTACACCTGATTAATCTAGGATCAACTTTTCAATACTCAAAAATATTTGCCTACACCATCTCCAAACAAAATCAACCCTCAGCAGGGGTTTGAGGTGGATAAGTCTGAGACAATAACTGACCTGTTGGAGGTATGAATTTAATAAAGAAAAGTTAGTTCCTTGCAAATCTACATACGAAACAACCTTCCAGAGAGTCCCTGCTAATCCCTACCCATTGAATTTGCCAAAGGAACAATACCACCATCTTGAACTTCCATTCATGACAGCTCCTAATGGTCTTGTGACTCATCCTGTCTCCATATCTCAAACATTAACCCTGAAATTTCTATGAGAAGCAATCTTGAACAAGTTATGAAATACATAATGGGCAATTCACCACACTACCAAATATGTTACTGCTCATATTGTAATTACTCTATTTTTTACTTTGCTTTTAATTTTGTTCTATAGAGATTAATGAAATATATTTCAATTATTTGAAAAATCAACCCTAAGTGGATCCCCAATTTAATACAATTTTTTTTTAACTCTAGTTATGTTGTGAAGTAAATTGATAGAGTATACATTGTGCATACCTCTTTTCTTTTTTATACAATGCTTATTTTCCTGAACTATGTTGATAAGAGCTGTTACTGAACTATGTTTAACGAAAATTTTTTCTGCATCTTGGTGCAGTTAGCTCTTTTCATAGTTGAAGTATAGCAGCAAAGAGCAGTTAAGAAATAGGATAATTGGAGGTTGGTAATTGGGGATTAATATTGGATGAATTGATTAAAGGGAAAATGGAAAATCTTTGATGAGTAAAAGTAAATGTAAATGCCTATTAATAGTATTGATTTAGTGTTGCATGTATGGAGTAAAGGGAAAAAGGGGGAAGTGGAAAATGCTCATTGATAGTATTGATTTAGTGTTGCATACAGCTGGGATTGACTCAATTTGATAATTGATACTGCTCCAGCCGATAGTTGAACACTGCTGATACCGCCTGCCTGTGTTCTTTGTTATTTATTTTTTTATTTTCTTGGCAGGTTTATGTGATAAAATTATTCAAATATTGTATTGCATTGCATGTAAGTTTTAGTTCTGTTAGTTAGCCCATTAGTAAGCATCAAAAGTTTATGCTACTCAACACAACTTTTTTGTCTTTTTTGGACAGGTAAGTAATTTTGTTGTTCTTTTTTTTTTTTTTCATATTTTTGTCCCTGATTCGAACCTGGAACCTCCCCTAATCCCACCCCAAATTGTTACCACTTGAGCCAGTCCTCTAGGGCTGCATAACTTTTTGATTTTGAAATAGCCCATCATGATTAGAGAACAAATACATTTGTTGCACTGAATAGAATATAGCAATTGCTTTTGGCTAGTTCTTTAATGTGTAAGAATAGAACATTATGCATCATTTTGATGTTCTAGAGAGCAGTGTATGAATATATTGAAAATGTTTTTCCTTTTCCAAAGCTTGGCTAGATTCCACTTACATGTTAGCTTGAAGGTATTGGATTAGCTCTGATTTTGGTCCCATATATGAGTAGGTATGCAACTGCAAGTGCACGCCTGGATGGCCTTCTTTTGCTTGTGGAGGGAGGGATGCAAACAGTGTGGTGAGTTAGAAAGGCATTTGTGAGGTTTCATGATATATGGCTTTAATGGATCCTTGACTTAATGTTTAATAATGTGCTTGGGGTGCTTCATTGTTTATTATTGATATACTTTTAGGACTTAAGTAGTTGTCCTTAATAATGTTCTTGGGCTGCTTGTATGGATATTTCTTTCTTTCTTCTTCATCTTCCTTTTTCTTATTTCTTCTTCTTCTTCTTTTTTTTTTTTATAGAAACATCTTACTTTTCTTTCTTAATATTGAAATGTATATATATCAAAACATTTATTTCATTTTTGTTCATAAAAAGTAGCAAAAAAGATAATATATCCACTGCTACGTACAATCCAACTAAAAATGAAGAAAACCTCCCAATAGAACCAAAGCAATCGTTAATAACTGAGATAGATTACAAAAGCAGCTCAAAAGAATTGCAAAGGATAGCCTTTGTAGCTCAATTTGTATATTTTCATTCATGTATTTATATATATCGTATGCTTATGAAAAAAGAATGACGAAGGATAAGTGAAAGGCATTCTATAGAAGACAACAAAACTTTGCTCTTAGATTTGCTCACTTGATTAGCTAAGGAGAAGCTCATGAAAAGGGACATCCCTAATTTTTAGGGATAAAATTTGGTGAAGCCGTCCATAGACCTCCATGGTTCTAATTCTGTACAGCTTGTGGGTGGTGTCACTGGGAAATAGGGGTTTGAGTGCTCTCAGGAATTGATAATTCTTGTATAAATTATAATAGTGGACCCCTATTGGAAATATATTTCAGTTAGTGCTAATTGATAGAGATTCTGAATTAATTGAGCGCTGGACTTTTTGATGGCTAGGTTGTTTCAAGGAAACTAGGCTAACAAGAACTTAAAAGAAAAGCAGGAGCCAACTTCGCCAAAATGATGGTAAATTATAGCGAAGCAACAATGTTGGGTGCCTTTGTATATCTTGGGTGGCATAGTGTATTGTTTGTTTGTTGTTGTCTGTCAAATTATTTTTTTTACCTGTATAAAAAATCAATAAAGGACTATGTTTAGGATCCTCTTTGTCTTTCTTGATAGGCAAAGATACTGTATATTGGCAGTGCCTAACAAAAGGTAAACTAAGGTATGCATTAAAGGCTAGAAACCACTGGGCTGACACGCACTTTAGTAATATTTATGGCTGTTATGTTATTTATACATAATGTAAAAACATTTTTATAATTTTGACATACTTTTTGAGTATCATTTATATGATACTGAAGATAGGTATATAAATATTAAAAAAAAACATACATATGTCATATTTGTTTTATATTATTTAATGTTAATTAATTAAATTATATTTTTAATATACAATGTATTATTTATCTATTTTGTTAATATTATTTTAAAAAAATTATAATCTCTGCTACGGTTTTTTATATTTATCCTTTTTAACTTTATTTAATTTAAATATTTGATTCTAAAATAATTAAAACATATATTCATTTAAAAATATGAAATTTTAATATAATTTTGAATGAGTTTTTATTTAAATAAATTAATATAAATTATAAACAAGTTATCCCATAACTAATAAAATCTTAGAGATTACATTTAAAAAATATTTAATTTTTATTTAAAAGGGAACAAACACTTTTTGATTAACCAAATTTTAATTTTTAAAATAAAGAAATACAAATATATTAAAAGAATTTAAGATTTTTTTTTAAAATAATTGTAATTATTATATTGACAAAACCCTTATCAATTATACTTATAAAATAAATTTAATAGGTGAATGTTTATTTATTTTATCATTTTCTTATTTTAAAAATTATTTTCATAAATTTTGAATAATTTACATTATTATCGATATTTTTGTGAAAATTTCCGTTGATATTTTATCAATATTTTTGATATATCCATAAAATTGAAATACCGATATATCTGTATTTACTGATATTTTCATCCTTGAAATTACCCACTTCCAAAACAACTTGTTCTCATTTGCAAGTTGCCATAATCACTTGCCAAGTAGAGCTTTGTTATGATGGATACCTCTAATATCCAAACTTATGCTCTCATGAGTTTGAGATTAATGGTGGATGCAAGTATGTGTCAGACAGCTCGTTTGATTTTTCATAAATTTTGGGATATGGGAACTTTGACTAAAAAGGATCTAAAATGGCAATATGAGGTATTGAAGTATGGCATAATAAAGGGAAAACTAATTAAAAGAAAATGGAAATGAAGAAGTCATTTTCAAAATCTTCTGTACTTTCCTTATAATCATTTTTTCCTTTCATTTCTAAATATTCTTTATATATGTTTATTGAAATTTTTTATCAATGTTCTTTGTTAATACTTTGGATCATTCTCCATCAGCTCCTCACTCTTCACCTGTATGGCTGATAGATGATGAAAATGTTGTCAGTGCATGTTGGAGATGGCAAAGTTTGTGTGTATGCTGCATAATGCAGCCTGAAATCTCTGTTGAAATGGTTGAACATGTTATTACTGGAATGTTTCTTTAGGGGATTTGAATATCTCATTATCAGATTTTATCTACAATTTGGAATTGGGTTGATCTGTTTCTGGGAGTGGTGTGCAATTTTCTTCCTTCTCATCTGTGCTTTGTGTACTCTCTTGTTGGATGTTCTATCTTAAGTGTTTATTTGATATAATTTTATATACAATTTGCTTACTTACCTGTGGCTTTTTGTATATTTAAAATTTGGTCCAGCATTGTTACTGAAATTTTAAGGTGGACACTATGGTACTAGTTTATAGTGTCTTATATGTACCATACTCTGTTTAAATGATGCTTTATTTCTAATTATAGCAACAGATAATTATGCATCTTTCACTGTTTTCTTGTCATATGCAAGCATTTGTAATGTAATATTTATCTAACCTTGATTTATTTATTTATTTTTCATTCTTGTAGCCATTGGCAAGTATATGGACTTGCTAAACATAGATGGTCGTTGAAATGGGCACTGTTCTGGTGTTTCACCTTCCTAGATATCAACATGCAGCAGTAAGTTCTAAGGTTTTGAAAATATTCTTTTCCCCCTGTGTTTTGTTCCTTGTTTTGAAAAATTAGTTATTTAGACACATTATACTTTCTAGGTGTTTGTTAATGCACGGCTCCATGTATCTGGAGGGGCACTTGGTGGTGGACGCATGGTAGAAGATTCATCAAGTGTAGCAGGTATTTGATTCTAGAAGTTGCATGCTTTAGCCTTCTTGTATGCATGCATAGTAGGATATTTAAGCAGGGGAACGAAGATGGGAATAAAGAGAAATGGGTGATTGATTTTGTTTTTTCCCAAGACATGATTCCAGGATATGATTTGAGATGGAATCTTTAGCCTCTTTTTGTTGGGATCCAATTTACAAATCTTGTAATAGTGTGGTCACCTAGGCTGTAGGTGGATCTTGTGAGCATTTTTGATTAATCAGGTGATAGCAATTGTTGTTCTGGGCAAGGTTGCATCTAGTCTCAAGGCCAAAGGCAACCTGAGATAGCAATTGTTGTCCTGGACAAGGTTGTATCTTTGTCTCAAGACCAAAGAACTAAACTTAGGCATCCTCATTTCTATTGTACCTAAAAGCCCTGCTTTCATTCAGCTGTTTTGTTTTTCTTCTTCTTTGTTCTTGTTTTAACTCATTTCTTTGGTCTTTATTCTTTACAATGTAATAATTACTCTGTACCTGATCTATTTCTTGATTTTTGTCTTATCTCAGTTCCATGCCTACTATATTCCCTTTTGTCATGTAGTGTCTTTTTATTGTATTTCTATTATGGTCCTTCTGGACTCATCTTGCCTTCCAAAGCAAGTCAATAAGTATTTTTTATTTTGCTGGAGCTGTGGGAGAAACTTAGAGAATACTGACCCATCAGTTGACATTCTAATTTAGTTTGAATATTGTTTAACGCTGCGACTTTACATTTTAGGCCGCTGTGGTTCAAACTTTTCAAAATGGTGTTGACCTTGTAATGTTTCTGCATAAAGTTCTGGAAGCCTTTTATGTTTTTAAAGAAAAAAGTCTAATCTTTGATGTTGTTATTAATATACTAAAAGAGAGTTCATCTTACTTGCAAAAGCAGATGCTCCATGGTGCAGAAAAAAACCTCACTTTAGAGTTTTTCATGTTTCTCCTGTTTATAGTGTTGGATACTGCAGCAGGTGTTTGGTGTGATACAAAGTCTGTAGTCACTAGTCCCAGAACAGGCAAATTCAGTGCTGATGCAGCTGGTGGGGATGCTGCAGTTGAATTGACCAGGCGATGGCACAAAGCAAGTGCTGCTGTTGGTGACTTGATTCTTTATTATGGTGGTTTACGTGGTGTAAGAGAAGAACCTACTTTGTAAAATGTCATTTTTTTTTGCACTCTAATGTAATTTCTGAAATAGAGCTGTCATCCACCTATTGCCTATATATATATATATCATTCGCTATTAGTCTTATTATGCTGATCATTGTATAGCATGTCAGGACATTGAAAATACTTGCATCCTTAAGTTTTATAGGTCATAGTGCTTAGAAAGAAATGCAAGACTGGTGAGTTTTGAGATTTATTCATGCCACTAAAAAGGACTTACTAAAGTAGGCAAGGAACACACTAAACAAAAAGTTTCCCTTGTTGCATGAGTGTCATCAGATTGAATTTTTCCAAACAGATGACTGACAGACTGCGCTGGTCGTGATTTAGTGAACTTTAGAGTAGCTTCAATAGGAAATAATTGGAGAAGTACAAATAAATTAGAACATGTGCAAGGCTCAATGTGAATCAAATGCAGCAAATGATGTGAAGAAGGATTTTAACAATTGGACTTAGTATGTTTGTTTTGGTGTGCTTATGCACATAGTGGAATTATAGGATTCTGAAGGCTTCAAGTTCTAGGAATGAGTCTTGAAATCTTTCTCCAAATCTCTTCCCTTGGCACGGGGCTTCTTGGGGGTTCACAATGTGCTTGTGTTATATTTAATTTGGTGGGGTTAAAATTTTTGTGCTAGTGAAAAAGAAAACAGAAAAGGAATAGAAATATGCGCATTTTGGGGAAGCCATATTAGAGGGAGTGGCAGGCGCCTTTAACAGTCTTCTTGCACCCTGGTGGTTGGCGCCTAGGTATTTTGGGGCCTGCTTTAAGGAAATTGGTGGGATGCTGCCAAAGCTTGAAGATCCTTTTCAATAAGAGGCTTTGTAACGTTATCTGGATTTAAATGGGGGACAACATTACGCCTGATGATTTTTCCATAGCTTTTTGGCAATTTAGTTGGGACTTTGTGAAGGAGGAAATCATGGGATTATTTAAGGCAAATTTTATGAGCATAACAGTTTCATTTAAGCATGAACTCCACTTTTCTAGTTCTGGTTCCTAAAATTGAGATGCAGTGGACATCAAGGATTTTAGGCCTATCAGTTTGGTGGGAGGATTATACAAAATTTTGGCGAAAGTGCTTGCCAATAGATTGAAAAAGGTGGTGGGTCAGCTAGTTTCAACAACTCAAATGCTTTCATGGAGGGAAGATAGATTTTGGATGTGTCGCTAATTGCAAATGAGGCCAGTGATACTTTATTGAGAAGAAAGGAGAAAGGCCTCCTTTGTAAACTAGACATTGAAAAGGATTATGACCATTTGAATTGGGACTTTTTGATTCAAGTCATGGAGAAAATGGGTTTTGGTAGAAAATGGTTAAACTGGATTAGATGGCTTGTTTCTACGCATATCTTTTCTTGTTGTTGGTGAATGGCACTCTTGGTTTTTTCGAGTTCTGTGGGTTTAAGACATGAGGAATTATCTTTTGTATGTGGATGGAGGCTGAGTCTCATAGATAGAGCAAAGCTGGAGGGGCTTTCTTTCGAGTTGTAGCATTAATGGGAGAACGAGGGAGAGATTGGTTATCTCTCATCTATTGTATGCCGAGCGATATTAATCTCTTTGTGGGGCGATAAGGACCCGTATGGCGATTTATGCTAAGGTTGGTTGTTGATGTGGTTTGAAGCTATATCAGGGTTAAGGATTAACTTGAACAAAAGTGAGATGATTCCAATGGGAAGAGTTATAGATGTAGCAAGGTTGGAACCCACCCTTCCTCCAATGTGGGACTTCCTTTGGGGGCCCCACACAATTTTGTGGCAGTGTGGGATGGGATTGAAGAGATGTTTAGAAAAAGGCTAGCCTCATGGAAGAGATGGTATTTCTCCAAAGGAGGGAGGATTACACTCATCCGAAGCACTTTGTCTTGCTTACTTGTCTACTTCATGTCCCTTTATCGTCTTCCTAGGCGGGTCATATTGAGGTTAGAGCAGATTCAGAGAGACCTTCTGTGGGGTGGAGGAAATCTGGATAAAAAGCCTCATCTTGTGAAATGGTCAATGGTTTGTATAGAAAAAAGGGTTGGAGGCTTGGGGGTTAGAGACCTTTCGATTCTCAATAGGGCCCCAGTAAGTGGATATGGCGTTTGCAAATGACAGATTCCCTTTGGAGGAATGTTATTTGCTGCCGGGGGAGGAACAAGGAGGCTGGGTTTCTGTGTTTATAGGGGTGCTTAAAGGACAAGCGTCTAGAAGGAGATTAGAAAGAATGGGCCACAATCTTTCCTCATGCCGCTTTCTTTGGAATGGTAAAGATTGCGCTTTTGAAGGATGTTTGGTGTGGTGAGGAGGCTTTTTGTGACTATTTCCTCTCTTTGTTTGCTTTGCCGCCAACAAAGAGGCTTGGTGGTTGATTTGTGGACTTTTCTATACCATTCAAGGGAGGGGATATGGACTCCTCGCTTTGCTAGACCTTTCAATGATTGGGAGTTGGAGGAGATACTTTGCCTTCTCAATACCATTCAAGAGAAGAGAATTTTTGATGGCCAAGATGACTTGATTCTAAAGGAGACAAGAGATGGGCGCTTTTTGGTGAAGCTTCTCTTCAAGGCTTTGGTCCGGTCAAATGATATTGTTTTCCCTCATAAGTTTATTTGGAATTCATGGGTCCTTACTAAAGTGGGTTTTTTTTGCTTGGGAAGCCTTTGGGGTGAGGCAGGCACCTGATCATATAAAAAAGAGGGGAAGGGCTCTCTAGCCAATGGTTGTTTTCTTTGTGGGGAGGAGGAGATCAAGGACCATTGGTTAATTCATTATCAAAGGCTAGATTGTTGTGGAACTCCTTTAGCGTCTTTATGTTCTCACTGTGTTGGAGAGACACTATTCTCTTGGAGGAGTACCTTGTGGGAAAAGCTACACAAAAGCTTGGATGGAAGCCCTCTTAGTATTTTCTGGTCAATCTGCTGTGAGGAACTACACCACATTTGAAAAACAAAGATCTTTTCTTAGCTCAAAGGATGAAGCCTTTATTTGTAATATTTGGTCTAGGTCAAATGTGTACATTGTTGAAAGGCTTAGATCCTACTGATTTTTCACGGGTTGAGCTGATGAGGGTGGTGGGTGTAATTTTGTGGGCTGTGGGTTTTTTTTGTCTTGCTCACTATTATCCTTTTCTTTGTCCCTTGGTGGACCTTCGCATACCCCGTATACCTGGGTCTCCTTGGTGCTTCTTTGATGAATATATTATGCTTTTACTCATAAAAAAAAAGTGCATTTTGTGGGAAAAAAATAACAAAAGTATGAATATTGATGTGTGTTGAACTATTTAATTTTCTGTTTAAAAGGATAATAAAAACAGGGAGTTGAAATATGGATATGATAGGGATATAATTGTCTTTTCCTGAGCTGTAATGTGTTCAGAAATGGATGGCCTTGAAATAGGAAAGAAATAGAAAGGAATGTTTGTTTTTATGTTTAAATCTAATTTGCTGATTAAAGAAAATGAAAACTGAGAGAGAAAGTAAGGATGTGATTGTGGGTATATAAGTTTCATTTTTCTCCCTAAACTGTCTGTGTTTTATATTTAATTTGTTTATTGCAAAGAGAACAACCCTTCAAACTGTCTGTGCCTACAAAGTGCTGAATCCAAGAATTCCTTTGTTTCCTGTTAAAGGCATTTGGGTGCCTTGAGTTCCTACTAAAGCAACCCTTTTTTTTTTTTTTTTTGTGTGGGAAGCTGCATGGGGTAAGGTCATAACCTTGGACAAGCTTCAAAGAAGGGTGGCACTCTTCCCAACCGATACATTTATGTGACTGACGATGAGTCAGTCCATCATATATTGTTGCATGGTCCAGTGGTCAACCTCTTATGGGAAATCTATTTCTCCTTAGTTGGCTTCTCTCGGGTCTTCCCAAAATGGTCAAGGAAGCTTTAATAAGTTGGAAGGGTCTTTTGTTGGAAAAAAGAGAAGAAAGATTTGGAAGGTTGTTCCCTTTACATTTTTTGGACAGTTGGAAGGAGCGTAACCATATACCTTTTAGAGATGGGATTGTTGGTGTACAGTGACTAAAGCATACTTTTGTTTCTAATTTGTGGAGTTGGAATAGTTTGTACATTGGTGAAGAGATCTCTTCACTTATAGGCCTTTTAGAGTGGTTGGCCTCAAGTTGAGGGGTTGGTGAGGTTTTTTGTTTTCTTGTCCCTTGGTTTTTTGGCTGCTTGTTTCCTTTGTAGCTTCTTGCTCTGTTTATCTATTTAAAAAAAAAATTGCAAAGAGAACAAAATGGGGAGAGGAAGAATGGATATGATGCAAGCTTGAATTAGGTTTTGTTTTGCATGAGCTGTAATATTTTAAGAAATGGAAATCATTTCGGAAATACAGAAAAAAACAAAATAAGGAAAAGAGTTGGGAAACTCATGTGAATACTAGCAACAGCATGGCTAATTTAGATTCAGAGATTAATCCAGAAAGATGGATTGAGGTGACGTGATATATGGTAAAGCAGTACGTTGCACCAACTGGAAGCAATGGCAAAGATATGCTGCCCATCCAATGGAACTGCATTAAGTTGATAGAAGTTTAAACCATTACATATTTTTCTGCCAATAAATGTTCTTTTAAACTTCTTGTTACATGTTAGGAAATCTCAAGTTCTGTTTTGGGAGTTTTCACTTACATCAGAGTGGTACATGCACTTAGCATGTGGTTTGCAGTCATTGAAGCATGGGAATATGGATTGTGGTATCGGAGCTTGAAATATCTTAACCATTAATTGTTGTTTGGGGTCTGTACCAAAATGAAAACAGCAGCCTATGATTTTTTGCGAAAACGAAAAGAGAGATCGAAGTCCCTCTCTTTGATTTTTAAATGCTTTAGATGAATTATATGATAAGATCTCTATATCATCTCTCTCTCTCTCTCTCTCTCTCACTATATAGTCATGTTATGGGGAAATATATTGTTTCATCTTGCTAGATGAAGATTTTTTACTATGAAGGGTTTGGAGCTTTAACATATTGTGGATCTTGTATTAATTGATGCCATGGTGTTCTAAAACAATGGATTAGTTGGATGATAATTGATAAGTAGCATGTCAAATTTGTTCTACTCTACATAAGTAGTGTAGAGTCTGTCAAATGTGTTCTGCTCTTATCGCATGAAAAAATGTGTTCTACTCTCTCTCTACAAGATTGTTCTATTAAGGATTTCAGAGCTTTTACAGACTCTGAATCTTGAATTGCACTGCACCAATGCCATGGTGTTCTAAGCAATAGGCTTGTTGATGATAATTGATAAGTAAGCATGTCAAATGTGTTCTGTTGTTTCAACAGGGGTGTTGCTTGATGACCTGCTTGTTGCTGAAGATTTAGCCGCTGCTGAAACAACAAGTGCAGCTTCACATGCTGCGGCAGCAGCTGCTGCTTCAAATTTACAGGCAGGCAGGTTACCAGGAAGGTATGGATTTGCTGATGAAAGAACAAGGCAACAATCTCTGGAGGCAGCTCCTGATGGTGCAGTTGTCCTAGGAACTCCCGCAGCTCCTCCTGTAAACGGTGATATGTATACTGATATAGCACTGAAATGCAATGTCTAGGATCCCGTGAGTTAGCTACTGCACTTTATACTGATTTTCATTGATGTTTATTTAATAGTGTGATTTTTGCATCTGAGTCATTCAAGAAGCTATATTACTATGCAGGAGACTGAGTAAAGGAGTTGAGTACTTGGTTGAGGCCTCAGCAGCAGAAGCTGAGGCTATAAGTGCCACATTGGCTGCTGCAAAAGCTCGACAAGTCAATGGAGAAGTTGAACTACCAGACTGATCAAGAGAGGCTACCCCTAGTGAAAACAGATATCTACCTTGATTAAAATGCCTGATTCTGCTGGATCAAATAGTATTGCTCCTGCTGGAGTTCGGTTGCATCACAGGGCTGTCAGTATTAGAATCTAACCCCCTTTTTTGAATGTTTTCAATTTAATTTTTGAAGTCAATGTGGTTATCTATGTGTGACCTCTTTATCTGGTGGTGTTTTCTTTTATTTGTGTTCTCAGGTAGTTGTAGCTGCTGAAACCGGTGGAGCCTTAGGTGGCATGGTGAGACAACCCCACTCCACCAGTTTGAAATGAAGGCAGAAGAGTCTGCTATGGGACGCCAGAGAGTGCAATCAGCAAGGAAACTATTGACGGGCAAATGTCTATTAACAGTGTGCCCAAGAAGGTAAAGTTCTTTTTCTAAATGTTTTATATGATGTATTTTAAGACATCGATTATGGGAATGTAGTGTATTTACCTCTGCTTCACACATGCAGAATTGGAATATTGAAAAGGATTCATGCAGTTGTTAACAAATAGTTGGAATAAGATTTTTTTTTTTTTGATAAATAAAGAAAGTAGTATATTATATCAAAAAAAGAATAGGAGGCAAGATCCCCACGGTATACAGGAAGTATACAGGGAGAGTCTAGCCTAAACAAAAAGGAGCCAAAGGCACCTCCCACCCGCTAGCAAACCTTAGAGAATACACAAAAGAATCCTGACAAGAACATCCTCTACCTCAAACCCGGCCCATGATGTGAGCATGCTTACAAAAGAGGATTTAAGTCTAGAGAAAGAGAAATGCATATTATCAAAGACTATACAATTTCTTTCCTTCCAAATTGCCCAGATAAGACACAGGGGCGCTGCCCTCCACAGCTTTCTAGCCCTCTTCCTGATAGGGAACACAAACCAACCCAAAAACAGATCCTGTACTGGAGTAGGCAGACCCAGGATATTGATTTGATTTCATAAAGATGCATGTCTACCCGCACTTAGTACGTACACCCTATGATTCAATATCGCGGCAGAACGGAATTTGTTCTGCTCTATAATTTTCTCATATTTGTAGCGACCGCGTTACATTTCATCTCTTTATAATAATCTGATTTGGAATTACTCTAGTTTTGTTCTGCCTTTGTCTTATCGGGTCAGTGATAACCTTTGTGTAACAACAATATTTCAGGTGATAGGCACATCTTCTGAAAGCCTCGTGGGTGGAAACCTCCTGTTCGCCGTCAGTTTTTCTTAGACTGCAATGAAATAGCAGATCTTTGTGACAGTGCCGAACGGATATTTTCAAGTGAACCAAGCGTTCTCCAGATAAAGGCCCCTGTTAAGATATTTGGTGATTTGCATGGACAATTTGGGGATCTCATGCGCCTTTTTGATGAGTATGGTTCCCCTTCAACTGCTGGAGACATTGCGTAAGTGTTTCAATTTGACATGGCTGATCAACCGACATCTTTCTTTTTATTTTATTTTTATTTTTCTTAATTTCTTTAATTAATCCATGCCATGTTCACCTTGTTTATATGTTTCCCCTCTCTCATATAGATTTCAATGAAAGCTTCTTTCCAATTTAGTTGATCCTATCTTATTGAGAAGCATGATATGCTAGTTTCAGATTGAAGTTCTTTCTAGTGAGAGCCATGACTACAACCTCTGATAAAAAGAAAGAGCCATAACTACAACCTATTGCCTCAATGATGTACTTCAGATTATGAAACCAAAAATCCCGTTTGATAGATAATAAAAGTGATTATGTTGTATGTCTATTGATTAATAATTTTTACAAGACCTTTATATATCAAGATGTTAATCTGGAAGTTTCTTTATCTCAATTGCTTATGGAAGCAAGTTTTGGATGTTGCATTATGTTCATGTAAGATTATTGCTTCCATTGCATGCAAATATCTTTTTTTTTTTTTTTTTTTTTTTTTTTTTTTTGATGGATAAAGAATTGCATGCAAATATCATATTCCTTCAAGTGGTGTATGCCTGCTTAAATGGATGCACTGCATATAGATATATGTGCATAAATGCATGCTTCTCCATGGGCAATTTTTCTAGCACTCTTCGAATTCTTGTTTTCCCTCTTTGATATAAGTATCAATGAATTTATACTGCTTCCATTGTAACAGTAACATAATCGTATGTTATGGTCCCAAACCTTGCTTTGAGTAGGCTATCCTTTGGGGTGCAATCTGATGCTGACTATGGTGTTCTAGAATCTTCTTCTTTGGTTTTGTTTAATCTTGGAGCTTGAATTTCTGTTTCTGTTACCCATTCTGAAATTGGTTCCACTTTTGTATTTCATTCACTAGTGATTCATGGCCAACAGTTAGCTGCCACCAAATAAAGTAGACTATGTTTTGCAATAAGTCTAATTCCTTTGCTGGACTTCACTTATGGAAGAATATACTGGCTATTCAGCTTTACAAATTTCATTAACCATATTTAAGAATTTAATCATTCCCAATCTAATTTCCTAGATTTTCTTCCAATGATATAAAGAAATGTATCCAGTGTCATTATGGAATCTAATCTGAATGTCTTTTGGATTTCCCTTGTGTTGAATATGGTTTCAAGCTTCAAATTCTTATTAAGTTTTGGAAATTGATGGAATGAAATTGCCTATGGAATTTTTAATATCAAGATATGTTATTTGTTTAACTTCAAGGTGGGGAACCTATTTTCCCAGAAAGGTATGATTTGTAATGATAACAGATAAGTGTTTTTCCATCCCTGCTTTGGGAAGTGCCAACCTTTTCTCCTTTCTATGAACATGGTGATAAGTTGTAAAGATATTAAAAATTAGGCCATGTCCCGTTGAGTACTGTGGATCCAGTCCTTCATGTTGTGACTCTGAGACAAATCCAGAAGTGGACTGCTATTGAAGCAAACCCTTGTCTTTGACAAGACATGCATCGCGCCACATGCCTAGGCCTTTAAGATCAATTTGGTCATGTGCCTTAGGATTTCATTTCTTGTAACATCAAAGATGATAGGGCTTTCAGTTCTTCTCCTTTTTCCTTAAGTTAGAAGCTCATTATATCATGTTTATCAAGTGAGTATTGCTTAAAATTTTGCTATTGAATTTCTGTTTTTTGTTCTTTTCTTTCATAATACTGATTTCTTGTAAGGGATTGCTATCAGATATATAGATTATTCCTCTAGGGAGACTATGGACCGTGGTCAACACAGTCTGGAAACCATTACTTTCCTTAGCTTTGAAGGTATTCTAGTGCTCATACTACATATTCCATTTTGCTAATCTTTATGATGCTTGCTCACTCTTGTACTAGACTACTATGGGCTAAGAAATTCTATATAATCGTCTAAATATTGTAGGTTGAGTATCCCCACAATGTACATTTAATTCGTGGTAATCATGAGGCTGCAGATATCAATGCACTTTTCGGGTTCCGGATTGAATGTATTGAGCGTATGGTATGGGATTATATGCACAAAAAATATGTTTTATTTTTCCTGTATCAACTAGTTGCAGCTACCAACTTTATGGCATACTGAACAGGGTGAGAGAGATGGAATATGGGCCTGGCATCGGATAAATCGATTGTTTAATTGGCTTCCTCTAGCTGCTCTGATTGAAAAGAAAATAATCTGTATGCATGGTGGTATTGGTCGCTCAATAAATCATGTGGAACAGATTGAGAATCTTCAACGGCCAATCACAATGGAAGCAGGCTCAATTGTTCAGAGGATCATTTAGTTGAAGATACGGCTTATGCATTTTACCCATTGGTGGATGGCAAACATTGTTTATTATTTGTTTATTATGATATTGATATATGGTTTGATAGATCTACAACGAGAATGAGATGTGCACTGCAAATTAGAGAACAGGTTATTTTAGGTGGGGAAGAGGCATTTATCTTGTCATTTATAACTGCATTTATCACTACTTCACTCCAACTCGAACGCAAGAATAGTGGATCATTTAAACTGGCTGTCAACTATTGTGATCTGAGGACTATCATGAGCATCGAATGAACCTAGTTCTATTTAATGACAAGGATGATGTATTTAACATTATTACGAACCCACGAGAAAAACGAGGCGGCCTGATCACTTAGCCACCGACGATTTATGATATTTAATCTTAAAGCAAATCATACTGGCGTCACAGCCTATATACACCCCCACGTCCGACGACTTCAATCAGACTGGCGCCACTTCGCCGCCGCCAGCGCCTGATGGGCTCACGCCCAGCCAATCGGTGACCTGGCATGTACTCTGATGATGATTCCTGATATTTCATTCTCGACCACCTCATTCCTTCTGGGCCTCATTACGACTGCAAACAAATGCAGATAACGATGTTTCAAAGATTGTGAAGAATAAAACTGATATATGCAATGGGAAATTAAAATGAGGATTAAAACGAAAAAATCTCAAACGATTGTCTGAAACCTGGGTCGATCGGGACCCAGATTGGGTAGAAAACCTAAATCACTTCTAAACAAATTCCACAAAGCAAAATGAAAGAAAATCACAGAAGAAGCAAGATACAGAGTAATCCAGACATTTGTCTGACGAGAATTGATCACTCATCTGATTTCACTAATCTGACGACACCCCCTTTCTCACTTTTATATACACGAATCAAGGGCAAGAGAACCTTCTTTTTTGTTTTTCTTTCCTTTTTTTTAATCATCCCAAGAATCTCCTCACCAATTGCCATGGTCTAACTTTATAATTTGAGCCAAAATCGCAAATTTCGCAGTTACTTTGAAATTTTTTTGGCAGAGAATGCTTGACTGCATTTGCGAAATTTCGCAGTCACTGGGGGCAACTACGAAATTTTCGCAACAGCTTTCCTGATTTTTCGTCTTGACTTCCTGAGGTCATAACTTTCTCATCCGGACTTTGAATTGGACAACCTTGGGCTCTATGGAAAACTTGAGAAGTCTAGAATCCATCTATGCCAAAAGGAATGTCATTGGAGGTCATCATGCAGTCGAAAAGTTTAGAAGAGTTTGACTGGTTGCAATTTTCTGGTTTCTTCCAAGCTTCAAATTTTGATTATTTTTATCCCTAGACATGTCCCACGCATGCTAGTAACCTTGGGATGGGATTACTTGTTGCTTGCCTTCATGTGCTCAAAATGTTGCTAATTGCACCTATTTACCCGGAAAATCATATAAACTCAAGATAATCATTAGTTTAATGCTTAGGAACCAACAATTAGTCAAATCAGAGGTTTTTTTTTTATAAGCACTCAAAATGACTCGAAATAAGTATGTAAAAACAAGTAATTTGAGCACCCATCATATCACATCTTTCAGGTATTGGTATTGCATTATACTTGTTTTAGGGCTATATAAAAATCTACATTAATCTGTGTGTTACAAAAGTCAGTTTTCTTTTATACTAAGGAACATGATGCAAGGTTGTAGATTATTTTCAACAATTTTTGAATTTTGTCTTCTAACTTTTTTTTTTTTGAGATGTATAATTTGGACTGTTCTAGTTAAAGTGCTGAAGAGATGTGGATAAATTTTTTTGTTAAGGATATTCGGTTGATTCTGTAATTTTCTATTGTCATTTATTTATGGGTATTCACCTTTTTTGTAGGTTGTATTTAATCAAGTTAAGGATGAAAAATTGACATTTTAATAATGGGATATTGATTTTTTAGATTGTGATTATCATTTTTTAGGTGTTAAAAGTTGTTATAGAGTCATGTTCAAGTCTTGTTTGGACCATTTCCACTCGAAGATGGTTTTGATTGCTTATATTGTCCTCTTCCTGTGTCAACGTAGATGAAGATAAAGTAGTGCTTTTAGTTATCAATAATAGTTCAAAAAGAAGTGCCTGGTCACTTTTCACATGGATGATGTTGATGAAAAATTTTTCCTCCTACTTTCAATTACTTTCCATGGGCCTCAAATAGGTTGCTCTACCCAATCTAGAATACAAATCACTTCCTTGCCCAATTCTTGAAAGGCACCTTCTTTTACAATCTGTCCCTTTCATAAGAAAGCCTCATAAGTTCATAACTGCTTTCCTCTCCAAAACCACTTTCCCAGCAACACTTTGTTAATGATGAACAAATCCTTACACAGCTTACCCTCTTTGTTTTAAGCACAAAAAAGCAACTGATTTCCTCCGTGCACCTTTAAAGAGCCTGTTTAATATCCTCCTGCATGGCAAGGGACATCGAATGGATTGGAGAATTGGACATGGTGCTTTATTGAGAATTAGAAGGCCCTCTAATCACTGATACCATCTCTTGCAAAGAAGCTAGTCTCCTTTTGAATTGTTCCTCAATTGAGTCTCATACTGGATTATCCTTTGAAGCACCATATATTTAGTTGACTGGCTACCACCTTACACTTGAGACAGGGCCACAAACTCCTATATGGTCATACCTTGGAGAGAAGCTCACTTTTTGCCAACTTAAAGCTTAATTTCCAGATTGGAGGGCTGCCTCAGAACGCATGAAAAATGCACCTGCTGAAGTGACTGATTGTAACAATAACGTCAACAATAAAAAATGAGTTGAGATCTCCCAAGGCTTGACCACCCCTTCACACTCCCACAACCTTCAAGCTTCTCAAGATACTATCTTCCACTGCCCTTAAAATATCTATCACCAATGCAAATGGATTGGGGGGAAGTGGATGCCTTGGCATGTTTTTGTCAGTGGAAGAACTTTGAAGAGAACCATAACCACATGTTGATTATAATGTGATTCTTCAAAGAGAACCAGGGTAGCTTTGTTGGTCGGGTCCTTGGGTTTCCAATGGTCTGTCTGGTGAGCATTCATAAAATTCAATGGTCACTGTTTCCCCAATGGTCACTTATCATGAGAGGAGGAAGGCAACAAGCCCACTCACCAAACTTTGAGAGAAGCTTATTTCAGGAACTTTTCAAGTGGTAAGAAATAGCCTACTAGTCTTAACAAAACCAGAGAAGAAAAGCCCCCATCAGCTCATGAAGAATCAAGGGTGAAGGGACGCAGGCTTCTTAGAGAATTCACATGTTCTGGTAGAGAAAAGGTACAATCTATCCTGTCCAACTATTCCTCCCTCTTCTTCCTCCTTGGGAGTGAGCCCTCCAATCTCAAGTGCTTTTAGTGGGGTGTTCTATGACTACAGAGAGAGAAGAGCCTTCCTCCAAACTCCGCTGTGAGTTGTGTGTTGGATGGGGATATGGATGGTAATCAGGGTAGAGAATTGATGGTCATTGCGGAGAGGCCATGACCTCAAGGTGCTGGTGTGTGTCATGAGGGGAACCTAGAAGAGGAAACTTGGGAGGAAAATTGCCTAAGGAAGTTTAGCCAGTGCATGGGTTTGTCGTTTGCCGGCTTTGAAGGGGAATTTCTGGATTTGATGAATAGGGTTTCGATGAGAAGAAATAAGGGGAAAGGTAGAGGGGTGTCTGGATTGACAAAGTATGATTGGGAGCTGAAGAAACTGCAGTGGACAATCAAGGATGGAAGGAGTTCAAAATCAGGAGCTCAAAGTAGAGCAAGGGGGCCAATTCTATTTTTATGACAAACATAAGAATTATTTCTTGGAATGTCAGAGAAGCAAATAACAGGAGAACTTTGATAAAGCTCTTCTAAGAACTCACAAGGCACTGACTATGCCTTAGGGGGACAAACCCAAAGGCTTGTTCAGTATCTGTCAGGAGTTTGGGAGTTGGGAGATTGCTGAATTGGGTGGGGTTTAATGCCTAGGGGGCTTCTGGAGGAGTGTTAATTTTCTGGGACTCTAGGGTGTTGCAACTGAAGGAAGCTGAGAAAAGCCAATTCTCGCTTGCAGATTTAAGAACTGCGACAACAGTTTCACCTAGCTTTACTACGTCTACGCATCTGTACTTAAAGAAGAAAGTCTTCTATCATGGTGGACACAGCACAAGAAGGTTTTCTATCAAGTACAGATTTTCAATAGAGAGGAAGAGGTACAAAATACCCACGTACTGTTTGCAGATGACACACTTGTTTTCTGCAAGGACTCCAAGGATCAAATGGCCCATCTTGGCAGGATCTTATTGTGGTTTGAAGCCCTTTCAGGCCTGAAAATTAATCTGGATAAAAAGCTCAGTGCTGGCGATGGGGAACGTGGATGATATTGAGGGTTTGGCTATGGAATTGGGTTGTAGTACAGGAATCCTACCAACAACTTATTTAGGCCTACCGTGGGGAGCGCGCCGCAACTCGACCTTTGTTTAGGATGGTGTTGAAGAGAGGTTTCATAAGAAGTTAGCCATTTGGAAGAGGCAATACATTTCAAAAGGGGGAAGGCTCACACTTATAAAAAGTATTATAGCCAACCTGTCTATTTGATATCATAACCCTTGCTTCGCTTCCAAAGGCATGACGTCATGGTTGGAGAAGGTCCAAAGAGATTTCTCTGAGGGGGCGTGGTGGTGGGAATCTGGATACAAATCAATTTGCTAGCTGGGACACATTGTGTGCTCTTCAAAGAGGAAGGTGGGTTGGGCATCCGCAGCCTCTCTATTGTAAATAGGGCCTTGCTGGGTAAATGGGTATGGAGATTTTTACATGAGAGTTCCATTTGGAAAGAGGTAATCAGGCTGGAATTCAAAGTTGAGGAAGGTTCACCAAAATTCCAAGAGGTAGGGAGGGTGGGCCTTGAAGGACATTTGCAAGGAAACAAGCAGCCTGGTTGGACAGTTTTGTCCTTGGGAATGGTAGAAGAATTTGTTTATGGGAGGATTGTTGGTGTGGGGAGGGTGCTCTATGTGAAGTGTTCCCAACTTTGTACAATTTGGTAGATCCAAAAGGGGTAAGGGTTGTTGATGTTTGGGATAATGAGAGAGGTGAGCAAGCTTGGAGCCCCAATTTTATTAGACCTCTAAACGATTAGGAAGTCAATGAGGTTTAGCGCTTTTTAAGTCTACTATATGACAGGAAATTATACTAGGAGGAGAAAGATAGACTTTTCTGGAAAGGGGATAAGAAGGGTGTCTATACTGTCAAGGCCAATGTGGCTCTTTTGGAGGATCATTCCTGGTAAGGCCAATGGCTCTTTGATATCATCTGGAAGGACAGTTCCTGAATATGTTTTTGGAACAGCCACAAGGTCCCTTAAAGTGCTTTTTTTTTTGCAGCTCCTGGAATATGTTTTGGAACAGCTGCGTGCCCCTTAAAGTGTGTTTTTTTTGTGGAAGCCTATTGGGGAGAGTGCTACGATATGATGCACGTTAAAAGAGGGGTTTTCAGATGGCTAGCAGAA
>JAEQBH010005813.1:0-106162 GCA_016808115.1 Tetrastigma voinierianum
GATCTCAAGGTATTTGGATACATGCTTTGTTTGGGATGTCCCATCCTCTGATCTCTAAACTTGATCAAAGTCCTTAAAGTGTATCTTTATCTTGATATTCTGTGTTGAGGGTATAGGTGTTATTCCTCTTGACATTACTTTGTAATCTGCGATGTTGCATTCTTTGAGACTGCCCCATTTTCCCTTCCATCTACGGTTACGAGTCGGGGGGAGGAAGAAGACTTGCTTGTTTATATTCTTGCCTCGCGTTATCTCTTAGAACTGCTCCTATCCTGCTTAGGTGGAACCTCTTATCACTCAGTCCACCACACTTGGCGCGACACCCCCAGTCTCAGGCCCTCACCATTGCTTTGACATGGATCTAGTTGCCGGTGATATCTTTATATTCTTTCTTCGTAAAGGTAAACGTCATTGTGTTCCTCGATTCCCTCTTATCATCCTTGGATTCTATCTCTCTTTCATTTTATTTCTTCCAATAGTTTGTCATCACATTCATCATTCTTTCATTGTCTTAGTTCTATCTCTTTCTTCATTGTCCGTGAGGCTTTATCTCATCCTTGGATTCTATCTCTCTTTCATTTTGTTCTTATAACCGTTTGCCATCACATTCATATTCTTTTATTGCATCCTTGGATTCTATCTCTCTTTCGAAAACTGTCCGTGAGGCTTTATCTCATCCGGGTTGGCATACTACTATGGTGGAAGAAATGCAGGTTTTAGATGACAATGGTACTTGGAACTTGGTATAGTTACCTAAGCGGAAGAAAGCCATTAGCTATCGCTGGATGTTTGCAGTTAAAGTTAATCCTGATGGTTTAGTTGCTTGATTGAAAGCAAGACTTGTGGTAGAGTGCAACGCGGGACTATGGCGTGAACTGTCCCAACACTTTTTCCCATGTTGCTAAGATGACATATGTTCGCTTTTTTATTTCCACCATTTGCTACTTATCATTGGGGATCTCCGCCGAGCGATATTAAGAATAACAACTGGCGCGTCTTGAAAGAGGTGTATATGAAGACGACCTGGGGTTTGTTGCTCCGAGGGGATAGGAAAGTTTTTTGTCTTCAGAAGTCTTTGTATGATTTGAAACAGAGTCTTTGTGCGTGGTTTGATAAATTCAGCCAAACCGTTGAGGAATTTGGCATGCAGAAGAGTAAATCTAACCACTCTGTCTTCTATAGGAACTCCAGTTCAAGTATCATTCTGTTGGTAGTATATGTAGATGATATTGTTATCACTCTCTTAAGTCCTTTCTTGTGCTTGATTCATCTGAAGCTAGGAATCTTGGGCCCTGCTTGGGCGTGAAGTTATGCAGCAACGTGGAATCTTCTTATCTCAGAAGGAAATATTTCTTGATCGTATGCGAAGTTGGAAAGTTGGGGTATAACCATGCGGTTCCCTATGGATCAGGTGTCGCACACAAAGCGAAACGTTTAGGATGCAAAATATAGAACTAGTTGGGAAGTTAAATTACCTTACGGTAACTCGTCTTGATATTGTTAAATTCGGTCGATGTTGGCAAGTCGGTATATTTCTTGGCGGTCGACCATTGAAGCGGCGAATATGATATGTTACTTGAAAGAAGCCCCGGGACGTGGTATTTTACTCCCGATAATCATGGGCGTAAGCGGTGGTCATTTTTCGTGCTTGATTGAGCGGGGATCCCCAAGGAAGCGGGAGGTTCCACTTTGAGGTACTATATGTCTGTTTGAGGGAATCTAGTCTCATAGAAGAGTAAGAAACAGAGTGTTATCTCTCGATCTAGTGCAGAGTTAGAATATAGAGCAATGACAAAGTATGTGTGTGAGATCATGTGGCTCCATCAACTCTTGATGGAAGTCGGCATTAAGACACCAGTCCCAGCAAAACTCTAGTGTGACAACCAATCTGCCCTTCATATTGATTTTAATCTGGTATTCCATGAACGAAATAAGCATATTGAGATAGACTGTCATTTCGTTCGTGAGAAAATTCAAGCTATTAGTTTCTGGGATATGAGAAAAGCGAAGAAACGATTGGGTGATATCTTCCGCAAGAGTACTGAGTGGGGGCCAGGAGTTAGTTATCACATGTCACAGGTTTAATAAATGATTAATATCATCTTCCGGCGAGGGGAGAAGTGTAGCATATATCTAAGTCACATAGAGTTGTAACTGATAGGAAACTTGTCTTATAGAGTTGTAATCTATTAGGAAGATTAGGAAACTTATCTTATAAAGTTATGTCCCCATTAGGAATGTTAGATTGGCTTTTGTGTATATATATATATATATATATATATATATATATATATATATATATATATATATATATATATATTCCTGATTGATCGATGAAACAAATCAGAGGAATTTATTCATGATTCTTTGTCTTGTATTCTACATTTAATGGTCCCACGTTGGAGGGTCAAAAGTGTAGTAGGTATATAAGCGACGACTTACCTAGTGAGATATACTAATGTGGCGGCGAAAGGTTATGAAGCGCCACATGTTCCATCAACGTTTCTTTTTTTATGAGTAAAACGAAAGATATATTCGTTATAGAATGTAAATATAGACTTTACTTATAGGTTATGAAACTAATTAGGAATGTTAGATTGACCTACTAATTGTATATATCCAACTAATGTATTTATGCTTACTAACATCGATGAAAAATCTGAATTTATTCCTCGATCTTTCCTCTCTTTGCTTTCTACATGGTATTAGGAGCTAGAACTTCAGTTTGAGGGAAATTAGGAAGGAATTACGAAGAAGAAGAGAGGCGATAGAGGTGGTCTCTTGGAAACACCCATCCCAGAGGTAGTGTGGGGTGACCACCCAGCCCATGGAGTATTGTCGGCCATCGACAAGCGAGCCATCAAGTTCGGTGGCTGGGAAAGTGCGCGTGAGGCTCTGCAGCCTTGATTTGCTACATTTGGCCTAATCCCTGCCGTCGAGGCGCATGGGAGCGTGGGACCTCCGACGACGACCAAGCTTCTCTCTCTTGATTGCCATTGTGGGCGACGAGTCCTCGACTACACCTCCCCCTGCTGGGCAAGGCAGTGTCTTTTGATATTTTCATGTCAAGCTGACCTGTTCTTCGAGTTTTGTGATTTTTAGGTGCCTTCTTCGACATCCGGTGGCTACAGTTCATGAGAGAGGCGGAGATATATTGTGATAGATTGTATTTTTAGGTATTTTCTATCTCAATCTGTAGCATAGAGGCTTGCGGAGATGGGATTAGAAATTCTAAAAAAAAAAAAATTGCCTGCTGGGAAAATTGAGCTCTATGCTCACAGTGCCATATAATCATAACTAATTGAAGGAAAAATCGTGTTTTCATGGATCCTGAAATAACCTGTTATACTCTGAGACAATCCACACAAATCAAATAGGAATGGCTCACGAAGTTTCCTAACTACTGCATGAATAAATGTTTCATTTAAAGACTAGTTTCTAATTCTATGATGCTATACTTGAGGGGTAAAACCATGAGGTTCCCTATGGCTCTAGCGTACACCTTACTAGAAGGCGAAACGTTTAAGAATCATAAGAGATATAGAAGCTGGATTGGAAAATTGAATTATCTTCACGATAACTCGTCCACGATATTGCCAGCCGGTTGATGAATTATTTATAGAATAGATTCTATGTTATTTGAAATGAGCGTTGGGACGGTATTACATACGATGTCGTGGCATAATAGAATTGAGTGTTTCGCATATCTTTGATTGGCGAGTCGAAGGAAGATGGTCCATTTCAGGATTGTGTGTCTTTGTTGGTGAAGCTTCAGTATAAATGGAAAAGTAAGAAGCAAGGGGTTGTTTCTTGTTCAAGTGCAGAGTCAAAATATAGAGCAATGACACAATCCGTGTGTGAGATCATGTGGCTTTATCAACTCTTGATGGAAGTCGGCATTAAGACACTAGTCCCAGCAAAACTCTGGTGTGACAATCAGGCTACCTTTCATATTGTTTAATCTTTGTATTGCTTTGAAACAATGGCATGTGGGAATGGGTGTCATTTTGTTCATGAGAAAATACAACTTGGCTTGATTTCTACAGGATATGTGAAGACTGGAGAACAGTTGGATGATATTTTCACAAACGCCGTAAGTGGGGACCGGGTTGGTTATCTATGTAACAAGTTAGGCATGATTAACATCTATGCTCCAACTTGAAGGGGAGCGTTATAGAATGTAAATATATACTTATAGGTTATGAAACTAATTAGGATTGTTAGATTGACCTACCAATTGTATATATCTAGCTCTTGTATTTATACTTACTAACATCAATGAAAAAAAACAAGGAAATTATTCCTCCATTCTTTCCTCTCTTTTGCTTTCTACAATATTAAACCATCAAAAAGAACCTGGGGCAGCCCAAAGTATACAGAAGATATACAGAAAGGGACCCAAAGGGGAAACAAAAACGAGAGAGGAAAAAACCTACCTACCCTACGACTATACACTCCTTGCGCGCCATTCTGGCCAATGAGTCAAAAATAAACTAAAGATCTAGGCACATCAACAGTATATAGATTTGTCGAACCCGAAGATTATATGAAAACATATTTCATCCTTTAAACCCGACGATGAGCCTGAAGTATGAAAAGCGGAGTAAGTTCGTCAGTTCGTTGACTTATTTGTCGGTTAAGCGATTTAGGAGCGATTCATTGGGAAGGCGGTTCATAAAGATGAACTAAGTCGAAAAGCAGTAGTCGGCGGTTGAACATCCATCCCAGGCCCGATCGAGTTTGAAAATGAGCAGTGATCGTATCGAGTATCATAGCATATTTTGTGGATATTCCATCGGAAGAATAATATACTTTGTGGATTATTCATTCCTTAGATTCACTCTTTATATTTTATTCTTTTCCTTTTGTATTTTATCTTGTTTCCTTTTTATTGTATAAATACATAGACGTGTATCATATTCATTCATTCTGATGAAGAAGTAGAATCTTTTCTTAAGATACATGTCACATGTATTTATACATGAAAAAAAACATTATAAAGGAAACAAAATAAAGGAAAGATAATAAAAGAAATAGGAGATAAGTATTTCGATTGGAATGAAGATAGCAATATTATGAAAATTGATCTGTTTATGTAAAGCAAGCCGAATGTGGAATGAAATGACCCAAATTATTAAAAGCGTGTGGTGGTATAGTGACATGACATTTGAACCCCGAAAATACCCTTCACGTGGACCATGCTCACTCTCTCGCCACTGTCACGTATGCCACTGCGAAACTGACACGTTGGAGTTCTTGTATTAATGTAGTAACGCCCAAATTATTAATGTACCTTTCAAATCAGCAATGTAACACCTTAAACGATATTGTAACGACACCAATTAATGGCAGCCGCGTGTGTAGCGCTCTTAAAACCTGAAATGTTGCTCTCACCCTCTCCTCTCTCTGCCTCCTCCTCACCCCAACCACACCCTCACCCATCGAACCCCCCATTGGTCCAACACTAATGTAACACCCTTAAAGCATTATTGTAGCATCCTCAAAATCACTAATGTAACACTCTGCACTAATGTGACACCCTTAAAATTATTATAAATAAATATATTTATAATAAAATTTATCTAAATATCTAAATTTATTTAGTAGAAATAAATTTTAATTTTCATTTAGTAGATTTAAAAAATTACAATAAAAATTTTAAATTAACGAATTATTTATTATAGTTAAACATAATGATACTTTTATTTTTTTTAAATATAAAGGAGTTACATTAATGCTTTAAGGGAGTGACATAAATGCTTTAAGTGTGTTACATTAGTGCAGGGTGTTACATTAGTGTTTGTGTCACATTAATGAGTTAAGGGTGTTACATTAGTGGTGTAACTCCAAAGTGGAGTTCGGTGGGGGGCGAGGATGTCGTTAAGGATAGGGAGAGGAGAAGGAAGCGTATAGATTAAAGCGTGAAGGTATTTTTGGATTGAAATGTGATGTCATTTTTGAGCCCATGCGCGTGTTTTAATAATTGATTATTTTCATTCATGTTTGGCTTTGTTTCATAGTTAGTATCTATTTTCATATTCTCCTCTTTAAATCCACCAAGCATGATCACGTGGCAGTGCTACGTAATAATATGTATTACTCAACACTCCCCTCGAGCTAGAACATATAGAGTCATATGCCAAGCATTTACGGATGTCACTTAATCTGTCAGGTAGGTGGATTTGGGGTCACTTACGGAAGAATCATCGGATCTTGTGCAATTCGAAGTCGACATCATCAAGCCTTTTGAGGTGTTCGCGATGGAGTTGATGTGGCCAGAGTGGGGCAACGACATTTAGATGGGTCGCCCAGGTGACTAATGACCCATACTTGGGTTTGATGGGACGGGAATAAGACACGATTGTCATATGGGTTATTGGAATTATTTACATGGCTAAACTGCAACAAGTTTCATGAGGCGGGAATGGACACGATCATCGATTAGTACTAGAATGAGACCACGGTCATGGATGAGTATTGGAATGAGACCGCAGTTGTCAAGTAGGTTGCGAAATTGACTACACAACTAAACCCTAACCACAATTTCCTAATCTCTTTATGGCTTTGATACCGTGTAAGAGAGAAGGAATTCTCGTATTTCATTCAATTAGAATACATGTCTAGCACATATTTATATGTAAAAATAAGAGAATAGAAAGGGAACTGACATAAGAATAAAAATAAAAGTAAAGAGAGGAAAAGAAATAACTAAAGAATAATATGCAATACTTAACATATCAGAAACTACCATTTTGACTAGGAAAGTCACGAAACTACTACAGTGAAATCATTGTATCAGCAGTAACTCTGAAAAACTATATGTGAAGCACATTTTATATGAATCAGCATAGTACCAAGTAAACCTAAAGCAATAACATGATAAACCAAGTGGTGTCAGACCCATTGTTCAAATCTTGAATTAATTTCCTCATCTACATTAGTACCAGCACGTTGACTGTGATTCCCAAAATATGGAACCTCAAAAAGAGGTAGGATCAAATTTACTGGGATATATGATCTATGGTCTAACATTCTTATCAAGCCATTTGTTCCAGATTGTCATCTCTAATGTAAAATGCAGCTCCATTTGCTGATGTACAGCACATGATGAATCCATGATATCCAGAAATAACAATTGCATATCAACATCGAGAAACAATCATTCAAAGCAAGGAGACTGTTCTGTAAAAAAAAAAAAAAGTGAAATAGTTAATTGCAATGTGACCTAGAAAAAATTGACTAGTACAGAATGGATGTACCAGCAAGGACTTCTGTAAATTGGGATTAACTCTTGCTGAGCAAACTGAGAAAATAAGTGGTTACCAAATAGGGTTCTAACAATAGATATAAGATTACTAAAAAAATTTCAGGTCTATATCAATGGTGATCTAAAACGAAAAACATGAAAATGGTGACCAAATTCAAAATTTTAACCATGAACAAATTTTATGCAACAACATATTAGTACAATTCCATCAAGATCAGCAAATTATCATTATGGAAAAACGAGTTATGGAAAAACAAAGAAAGAGAAAATAAAAAAGCAACATCCCAAGCATAATGTTTATATGGCTTTATCAAACTTGAGGAATGTCTACGAGACACATCAACTCAATTGTGTTTTGAAAGAGACCAGAAAATAATACCAGTATCATTATAGAGATAACATGTCATATAAAAGTCTCAAGACCATTTGTATAACCATTCATATAGAGGGTAACCAGAATATAGTGTTAGCTTTAGAAACCAAAGCATGGCTTTAAAATGTATCTACATAATTAAAGGAACTCACATACCTATGGTTTTAGAACTTCTTTTTCTATATAATATGGGATATTACAATCACTCTCTCATGCAAACACAACGTCCTTGTTATATCTTACAAGATTATAGAGCTAAATAGACAAAACACCTCTTACATGACCGAACAAATAGAGTTCCACACTAGGTTAAGATTGGCTTTAATACCATTTATAGTGGTCTGCTCCCAAGCATATAGATCTTATCTATTTTAGGCCTAATGACTCACCTTTCTAACATATCCACAGGGTAGAGAAAAACTAAAGCATAATTAATGTGAAGAACTTTCCATTATCATGATATCCTACATCAATTAAGGAAAAAGAGTTCTTTATATATATATAGATCTTTTCAAGCGTGCAAACACATTTTAAAAGAAGTTATGAGGGCTCACTAGACAAAGTGGATAACATCTACATGGGAGAGGGCATATCATTGTAAATGTTGTCAAAACTAATCCCTAACCCTAGTATAGATATTTTCTTGTGTGACTCGGATGTCCATCTATTTGATCCTCATAATCCTACAATCTGCTCCAGTTAGGTGATTAAATAAAATTCTTTTATAATCATATTGAAATAGCATAATCTATAACCATATCTAAAAAACTATGTTTTATTACCAGAAACTTCAGCTCAGTGATCAGGATGAGAGATAAATCTAATGAAAAAAAATTACCTATCAATAAAAAATATATATATATATATATATATATATTGATCAATAAAAGAGCAGTATATCAAAAAATTACCTATCAAAATATAAATAAATAAAATATATATAAATTTTTGAAGAACTTTTTCTTCCCACATCTTTATTATGCAACCTAACAATCATTGTAAATTCACCTTAAAGAGCACAATAAATATCCAAAGAAGAAACATATATCCATGTTTACGATGTTATAAATGAGGGGTAAGAAATTGTTTGAGATTAGTTCACCGTTGAGGCCGTCGTTTGAGGTGAGATAGAAGAAGAAGGGTAGAATTGAAAGGATGCATCGGGAGAGGTGCAAGGGTTCTGTCGTGGGTCAAGTTCGAATGAGTATCGACATATGCTCCTAGGTTTGGAAGATTGCGAAAATGTATCTGACGAAGTAGTTTACAAAAAATGGGAGGTTGGAAGCACAAACTAAGAGAGCGTTGTTTGTCGAGATCTTTCTTCATCAGTGCAGTTAGGGACTTAGGGCAAAATGGTTGCCTTGTGCTTTCCGAAAGGCAAAAGACTTTTGAAGGGTTTGAAGTTGTTGTCGGGAAAACTCAGAGTGTTTGAGGTGGGCCTCGAGGAGGGCCAGTGAAAAAAATCCACGAGAAAAAAGGTACCATCGACCATTTTAAAGAAGATAAGTTCTCCAAAAACCAAATCCTTTGCAGAAGCGGTAGTGGGAACAAAGCATGGAGCTCCCTGCGTGTAGTCGAGGTGAGATTGGGGGGAAGAAAGAAGCGCAAGAGGCTAAGGAAATTACCTTGTTGCTTGGTGGGTTGGTGGGGTGGAGGAACCTCGCCGATGTCGAATTTAAAGACCATTAAGAGACGAGCATGGTCTTCTTGGGAAGTTATAGGCAGCTTAAATGTTGTGGAAATGGGAAAAGAAGCTGAAAGGATTCTCAGGGTTGGTAATAAAAGATTAAGGGGTTTCTCTATCTTTCTAAAGAAGTGGACTAAAGAAGATGGATGTATCACAGAGAGAAATATTAAAGAGTGGCTTGGGTAAGGCCATTAAGTTTTGCGGCACATCCTATGGAGTCGTTCCATCCTAAGAAGAATCGGTGATCATTGTAGTGGGTTCCTAGCCATGGATGAAGACACAGCATTCTTGTCCGATCTCCAATGAGCTAGAATCTGAGTGAAATGGAGTGGGAAAACTTTGCCTCAATACATGGAAGTGTTTGAAGGACAAAGCAGATACGAAATCCAGCTTTTGTGGGAAATACAGCCTTTCGTTAGATCTGCAAGTACCTTAAGAGAGTCAAAAGCAAGAAACAAGATCAGGGAAGAAGAAGAAGAGGAGGGAGCACACGCGAGAGACAGCGTGAGATCTGCAGGTAGCAATTAGGAGAAGACTGACGGGACAAAGGATGTCCCATCACGTAGAGAAGTCTAAGCGATTGCTTAGCCCAGAAGCAATACGTGCGAGGGGACCACGGACGGACGATTTTGTGGGGTGGGCGAGGTCGGGCCTTATTGAGGAATCGAGTTGAGTCATCTACGTAGTGCAGTACTGCTCGGGCCATCAAAGCCCGATCAAGCCCCTCGACTGAGGCAGATTCGCACAGGCAGGCTCAAGTCAACCCACTCGAGGGCTGGAGGCTTGCGGGTGACGAGCGCACATGGAGTGGAACGGAGATTCACGCACCCTAAAAGTCAAAATCCCAGCCTTATTTCTTAGGAATTCACAAGCAACAAGTAAGGAGGGAAGCAGGGTGAAAGAGAAGGAAGGAGAGATCAGAGACATCTCGGCGAATGTACACAGGTATGTGGAAATCCTTACTAAGCAGTCCCCCTCTCCCTGCTTTCTACATTTTCGACCATTACGATTTGAGGACTCTTCGGGCTGGGGGGTTCTCTGTGATACTACCAACTTGGAACCACTAAGGATGAGTAGTGGCGATAAATTGAATAGGGGCTGGAAATTTCTAGAAGCGATAATTCGAAGCGATGGAGGGACACGAGGCTAGGTGATAGACGGAGGAGGTCCAAACCTGTAGTGCTGGAGGGGCTCGGTGTATGAGACGGGAAGATAGTTGTTTGGTTAAATTTAGTGAATTTTGGTTTTTCTACGATGGGCTTCGAGGGGAAGGAGATCCACAGGATTGATGAGAAAAATGGTGGCAATGCAACAAAATGACAAGAAGAAGGGGGTTGTGACAGTTACCAGATGTGAGCGGGAACTAAAGAAGTTGGAAAGCTCTATTAATTATAATGGGAGGGATAAATCTAAAGAAGGAGGTAGAGATAGGGGTAATCTCTTACTAAAGTTAAAATGAATGTAAAAATCCTTTCTTGGAATGTTAGAGGTGTAAATGACCTTGAAAGGAAGTGTTCGGGAATTTTATTAGGTCTTAAGGGTTGATTTGGTTTTGTCTTCAAAGAGCGAGATCCGGGGGATGAATAAAGCTTTGGTTCACAGCATTGGTGTGGGTAGGTTTTTGGACTGGAAATCTTTGGATGCGGAGGGGACTGCAGGTGCCTCCTTTTGTTCTAGGATAAAAGAAGATTATCTCTGGTGGAGTCAGAATATGGTAGCTTTTCTTTTTCCTGCTTGTTCAGAACAGTGGAGGATGATTTTCAGTGGATGTTCATGGGAGTGTACAGTCTTGTAGAGAGGAGTTTTAAAGAATTCTTGAAGAGCTAGGTTCGATCAAGGGATTGTGGAATGGCTTTGGTGTAGGAGGAATTGGCAGATCCTTTCTCCTAATGAGAGATCCAAAGGTGGCAGGATCTCCCCAGCTATGAGAAGGTTTTCAGAAATTCTAAATGAGTTAGGTCTTCAAGATTTGCCGTTACAGGGGGGACCTTATACCTGGAGGGGTGGCCGAAACAGTAGAACCATGTCCCGGTAGCGATGGGAAAGTAAGTTCAGTTAGGTATAGATTTTTGGTTCTGTTGATTGGGAAAGTAAGTTCAGTAAGGCTATTTAGAGATGATTGCCTAGGCCTACTTCTGACCATTCACCCATACTGTTGGATAGCGATGGGATTAGGACAGGCCCATCTCCATTCCAGTTTGAACTAATGTGGTTAAAGTATGAGGGGTTCAAAGAAATCTTGAAAGGTTGGTGGCAAAGTCTAGTTTTCATGGATCCTTTAGCTTTATTTTGGCAGCCAAATTAAAGGCTTTGAAAGGCATCCTAAAAGCCTGGAACAAAGAGGTTTTTAGCAGAGTTGAGTCCAAAAAGCTAGAGGCTTTAAGGAGAGTGTCTACTGGGATAACCTTGAGAAGGAAGAGTGGGCCAAGAGAAGCATGAGGGGAAGAACTTGAGGCAGATAAGTTTTAAGAGAATTTGGGCTCTCATAGAGGAGATTTCTTGGAGACAAATCCAGAAAAACCTGGCTGAAAGAAGGGGACAAAAACACCAGGTTCTTTCACAGGATGGCAAATGCCCACAGGAGAAGAAATTTTCTCCAAAATCTGAGTATTAATGGAAGAAGGTTAGATAAGGAGGTTGAGATTAAGGAAGGTCTGGTGAATGAGTTTCAGAACCTGCTCTCAGCCCCATACTGTTGGCCCCCTCCCCTCCCTGGGCTTCCTTTTAAAGTGATTGGGCCTGAGAATGCTTCCAAGTTGGAGGAAGCTTTCTTGGAGAAAGAAATTTAGGTTGCAATTTCAAAGCTTAATGGGGACAAGGCTCTTGGCCTTGATGGCTTTCCCATAGCTTTCTGGTCTTTCTGTTAGGATTTTGTTAAGGATGAGGTGTTAAGTTTCTTCAAGGAGTTCCATGATCAAAGCAGATTTTTCAAAAGTTTAAATGCCATCTTCCTGGTCTTAATTCCCAAGAAACGGAATGTTGAAGACTTGAGGACCTAAGACTATCAGCGTGGTGGGAGGTTTGTAGATTAAACCAAAGTGTTAGTAAACGGGATAAAGAGGGTCATGGGTAAGATCAACTCCCGATCTGTCTGCTTTGGCGAAGGAAGACGAAACTCCTAGATGTGGTTCTTATTGCCAATAGGATTGTGGATCAGTTTTGGGAGAGGTGATTAAATCACCTGTGGGTGTGAGTGCCGGTGGCATCAGGTGTTTCGCATTTCTGGGCTGTAAGTCGGGTGATGATCAGTGGCTGGGTTGGATGAGTGGTGTCTGATACCTTTAGTCCTTTTCAATGGCTCTCCTACTAGCTTCTTTCAGAGTTCGAGAGGCTTGAGACAAGGAGATCTTATTTCCCCCTACCTTTTCATGATTGGCATGGAAGCACTCAATATGTTAGTGTGGCGGTTGAAGAGGAAATTTACTTTACGTGATCGGGTTGCAATCGAGGAGGAGGGAGAGGAGGAATCATTTCTCATTTATTTTACGCGGATGACACCCTTCTATTAACGAGAGACCCCTTAAAGATCAAATAAAATTTATGAGCTGGACTCTAATGTGGTTTGAAGCGATGTCGGGGCTAAGAATTAACTTAAGCAAGAGTGGGATCATTCCGGTAGGGCCAGTTGGCAATGTGGATGAGTTAGCCTTGGAGCTCGGCCATGGGGTTGGGTCTCTCCCTACCTCGTATCTAGGTCTCCCTCTAGGAGCTACACACAAGGCTTCAAGGGTTTGGGACTCGGTTGAAGAAAGGTTTTGGAAAAGGTTGGCCTCATGGAAGATGCAGTATATATCTAAGGGTGGAAGGATTACACTGATTCGTAATATTTTGTCTAGCCTTCCAATTTATTACTTATCCACAGCACTAGGTATGTCCTGAAAAGGTTTGCAATGGGTGGAGAGAATTCAAGAGCCGATTTACGTGGGGTGGGGCAGCCTTGAAGAAGCCTCATCTTTTAAATGGGCCATAGTTTGTGAGGAGAAAAAGGGAGTTAGGTGCGAGAAGCTATAGGACTAAATAAGGGTCTTTTATGCAAATGGGTTTGGGAGGTTTCGCGAATGGGAGGAATCATAGGAGAAAGGTTATGAGTAGCAAATTTGGAGAGACTGTTGGGGGGTGGCACTCCTGTGACATCAGGGGTGGCTTTGGTGTCGGAGTTGTGAAAGTAAAGAATTACCTCTCTTCCTCCAAAATGTTGCCTTCTCCTTAGGCGATGGAAGGAGGATTAGTTTTTGGAAAGATGTTTGGTGCGGTGAGGAGGTGTTGTGTTATTTGTTCCCCTCTATGTTTATCCTGGCTGTGCAAAAAGATGCTATGGTGGCAAATCTGTGGAACTGTTTCAGGGAAGAAGGGGGTTAGTCTCCAACCTTTCTAAGGTCCTTTAATGATTTGGAGATGGAGGAGGTGGAAATATTCATCTCCTCACAGCCCAAGGAAAAAAATCGAAACGGATTTAGGACAAACCTGCTAAAGGGATCAGTGGCAGTGAAGTTCTCGGTCGAGGACCAAGTATGGGGCTTAGACCTCTACTTTGAGATTGATTTTCCTTCCCAGCTCGGTTGGAACTTTGTGGTCAAAACAAAATTAGCTTTTCGCTTGGAAGCTTCACGGAGAAAGTGATCACCTTGGATCAACTTAAACGTCGCGGAATAGCCCTTATGAACAAATGTTGCCTTTGTGAAGATGAGGAAGAGACAATAGACCATCTGACCCAATTCATTGCAAGATAACCCGAGGATGCTTTGGGACCTTTTACGATAGTTAGGACTAGTTGGTCTTTTCGCACTCTGTGTCGCGCCTTTTAGTTTAGCGAAAGCGCACGTAGGTAAAAAGAAAAAATCTGGATACGCTCCTTTTATGCCTTTTCTAGACTTTATGGAGAGAAAGAAATAGGGTGGTGTTTGATAACGGGGTCTTCAACGCTCAAAAAATTAAATCTAACTTCTTAAGCAATTTGTGGAATTGGGCAAATCCATATAATGTTGTTAACACGAATTCTTTTGTGGATTTTTTGGCTTAGCTTGGGTGTAGGTAGAGTTGCCAGCTTTTTGTTGGGGTTGGTAGGTTTTTCGCAAGTTCCATCCGGTTCCCTCTTGTTCACTTCCTGTGTACTTTTTAGAACCTCTCGGTTCTTTTGATCGATATACTATTTTTTTTATCGATCAAAAATAAATAAATAAATTCACCCTTTTTATTATTTTCCTACAATTACGATTTTCATTTTTACTTTTTTTTCCAAAGAGCTTCATTTATATTAGGACTCATCCATAGCATAATAGGCACCATTTTTGTTTTAATGGTAAAACTAGAGAACGTTCATTCCATCCAAATCTTTTTATATATAATTGTAAAAGATGAGCGTTTCTAAATCATTAATTACATAAATTTACTAAGCTGGGCTACCTATAAAAAAATAGAAATACTAGCTTGACACAGTAGACAAGAATGAAATCGAGAATTCTAATTGACAACATTACTTGTGTGAGTTAAAAACATTCAAAAATAAACCTTAGCTCTCGATTTGGTTTCCAACCAAATAAAGCAATAAAAGATAAATTTAAAATAAAAAAAAAAATCATATTTTAATTCCAAAAAAAAAAAAGAACAAATGGAGGCCCTTCACTGCGTGAATTTAGGTAAAGTGGCAATATTCTATATTCCATAGTCATTATTGAAGAAATTGTTATGGTCAAATGGTTGTTGGTGAAATTTTACAAATTCAAAATTATGACAATCTATGACGAGGAGTAAACTTTTCCATGTGCCAGTTGAAAATCCTACCCTCAGTGCCTATTTCCTTTCGAATTTGGATTTAAGTTTATTTATGATTTAGGCGTCGTAATCAATAAAAAAATTTGATGGATAAAAAACTTATGTATTAATCACAAAAAATACGATTAAAGCTACTTGGAAATCTGTTTGGGAATTATACAAAGGGCCTTAGCAAGGCAAAAAGCACTAGAAAACCCACCAAACCCAAAAAATCATCTATACCCCATCCATGTTAAAAAATCCAACAAACTCCTGTCTCTGTCCTCACTAAACACGTTAGACCAAGACCAAAAATTACAAATGAAAGAACTTTTTAATCTGTATCTGAAAATCTTTTGCGTATCAAAGGCCTTCACGCCACAGCGTCAAAGGAGGGGCAAGAGAATTTGCCCTCCACACTTTCTTACCTTCTTTCCCACTTAAATTCTTTGCCCGACAAAGAGGACTGTGAGCGAGAAAGGAAAGACCCGCAGATACCAATGATAGCGATATAAGCTCCCAGTATTACGCGCCGGGTAGTGCACAAGAGAAGATGGTTCAGGTTCCTCCTCCTTCTCACAGAGATAGCATCTGTTTGCTAAAGGTCTTCTCCTTTTTTTGAGTTGATCCAATGTCAACACCTTTCCCCAAGAAGGCGTGGTAATCAATAATAAATAGGATGGAACAGGAATAGCTTTGTTTCATGTCCAATGGACAAGGAAGATACATCACCATGCATACCAAGAGTTACCAGTGACCAACCATCCCTTTGATAATAGTCTATTTGTTGTTTGTTTTCAATGAACCTCCTCCTTTTGGGGTTTACACTATTCACTTCACTTGATTAACAGCCCCACTATGATAATTGAAAGGAAAATCTTATTGTTATGGAAGGTGTTCTGCCTATTGACACACCAAATGTGTTGGATTAAGTTATGGACCATCTGCAGAAACAATGCGTTTTTTACAGAAATAAGGACATGAAAATAAATCAGCATATATACGCAAGACACAGAGGATTGATAACGCAGTTCAACCTAGCCTACGTCCGCGTGGCTGAGCCCAAATAAGAAGGATTTCACTATTTTTCAATTAGGTTGCAGTTGATCTTATATGAGACAAGGCTCCCCCTTTCTCCGCCTTCACATTCCCCCACAGTGAAACATAGAATGAGATCCCCTCGTTCCCCAAACACCATCTAGACTCCCTTAAGCCCAACAACATCCTTCAACAAGATGTATAAAAACCTCCAAACATTGAGAGAAATTGGGCAATACCTACAACAGGTATTCACCCCCCACAACCACCTTCTTTGCACATGCTTCTACATTTTTGTGGTGTCTTTGCATCAAAACGTGTCCACCATTGTGTCCTCCAGGTATCAAACCATGATAATTATGGATCCACATATTTCTCGTACAACTCAATCAAAAGCGAAGTGATATTGTTTTCCATAGAAAGCCCATCAATCAAGCGATGATTTCCTTTCTGTTATTTCACCATTGAGGAATATTTGTCTTCCATAGAAAATCATCAAATATGATCAAATCTTCCCAGTTGATTTTCACCTCTCCCTCTAGCCTTTCTTATTAGTCCTTGAGAATATCGACTCGATCTGCGGGAATATTATCTCAAAATCAAATCATCACGAATATTATAAGACTTGCCATCGAGCTTGGTCTACCAACTCGTGCACCAACCTTGAGACCGCTAATGTTACACCCCCTTATAGCCTCAGTTAGACGACTGAAACATGCAGCACAATTTTGCCTAAGATTATGACAACAAATATCTCCAACAATAACCATTAGGTTTTTCATTACATCTTTCTCAAATCAAAAGCTGCTTAACCACTTTCCTTGTTTGGCATTGCAATGTAATTCATCACACATCTACCATTATAACCACCACTTTTTGTCCCATACTCCATTTTGTCCAATATTAAGGCCTTCCAGGTTGAGAGGTTTGCTCTTTCTCCTTAAGTTTTCACCTCTATACTTCTAGTTGTTACTGGCAGTAACTGAGCAAGTAATGAAATAGATCTCTCCGATCTGGCAACATGGCAGCTACATTTCTAGCTCAAGAAAATTACTTATTCTTGAGAAATCTACAGAAAAGATATGATGGTCTTGTGATGGCAAGGAAAAGGGCCATCAGAGGGACGGGAACTTGGTATTAGAATCACTTGGAGCCTATTCTCTTCCAGAACTAAGATACAGTCACTACTAAGACCTATCCTATAGCTTTTTCATTGTTGTTTTCTTTCCTTATTCTTAAGCTTGACCTTCTAGCTATGGAGAATGGTTCCCTCTTAGACACTCCCTTTACGGCACTGTTCTTCCCCTAGACATTGAGGTAGAATGCCCTTTTAAGGAATCCAACATTCTCATTCTATCATCCAAAAATGTAGGACATTCTAATAAAGACAATTCTGATCAATTATACTGTAGATAATTATCCAAAACCGATAAGGAAGAAATAAAAAATAATAATACTAATGTAAAGAAAAAAATCACAAAATTAAAGGCAAATAAACAACAACCATGTCAGGTTAAACAACAGGATATCACTACACAAAGTCTATTCTAGCTCAAAAAAAGAAATGGAGCCGCAGCCTCCTGTACTCACAAAACATAAAGAAAACAATTGCATATGTGGATTAGAATAGAGAATGAGACTTTTAGATAGAGAAGCACATGGAAATGAGACTTGATGAAACCATTTCATTTCGAAGTTCTTTCCTCCTAACCAAACAATTCCATAATCCAAACCGTAACCATTTCATTTCAAGCAATTCAGACATTTTAAAAGGGAGGAAAACCAGGAAATTGTCATCTTAACCGAACAATCTCAAAACCCTAATCATTTCGCCTCAAGCTTATCAGACATTGGAATGAAGAAAAGGAAAAAAATAAAAAAAGAACAGAGAGTTACCTTCGAGCAAAAGCAATGTGTCAAGTGAGTTATGCAGCGTCCTTCCAACTGTGGAGTCCTAGAAGAATCATATGGACCGGGAGAGGAAGGAGTAAAGATATGAGTGGAGTGAGGAAAGGAGGAGAAGACTGAAAGAGCGAGATATATGAAGGTATAGGAATCACTTCAGGCAATTTTGGAGTATTTCAACATTACTGAAGCCCGTGATGAGCTTTGGGATCCCGCTTTTGCTCTGATTCTTTTCCCCCCATGTTTTTTTTGTCAATATATTTACAACATTGCCGTCCAACTTTAGTCAGCTCCATCGTCAAGCCCCGAGTTGGTTCTAAGTGGATCTTCAGATATCTCACAGCTTCCTCAATTCGGATTTCGGTGGAAACCCAAGAAGAAACAGAGAAGGTGACTCGTTTAGTCGATGAGAAAACATAAGAAAACAAAAGAAACCATAATTCTGAAAATCTTAGGCTAAACACCCCTCATAGCTCGGCTCACTGACAATTTCAACCGACCCAACTCTCAAAATTCCCTTCCCCTCTTCTACCCTTCTCTTGGTCTTCTCATCAACCAAACAGTGAATCGGCGACAGTAACCAACGAAATTAAACCTTAAGACAAGAAGATCACACCAGAAACGATCCTTACCGAGCACCCTCTGTGTAAACCAATAATCAATTGAACATCCTTCGGACACGAACACAAAAGGAGGGGGTGGAAATTAAAGGTATCAAACTCAGTGAGTCAGTGTTTTCTCGGGGTTCGGATAAGATCTGATTATTAGGCCCAATGCCAAACCTGAAACAAAGATAAACAGCGAAAATCGAAGAGTGAAAATCAGAAAGAGCGAGGTGATCGATAGACAGGTTTCAAAAATGTTTTCTGAGAATCGGAAACTGAAAAAATTCGTGTTTTCATCTCGAGTGGGTGTGAAGAGGAGAAGGGAAGAACTTTTCTCGTGTGCCGATGTACGGTAAAAATCATTGTCCGTGATTGGTGTTGATAATATGGGGCCATGGGGGTGGGTTGATCATTAAGGGCATGTTTATTTAAATACTTTTTTTTTTCTCGTAAACAAGGAAAATTTAGATTTAATTCTTAGTTTTTTTTTTGTTTTGAAAACGAAGAATAATGCTATTTCAAGTAACAATTGTTTTTTAATAACACAAAATACTATATTAGATAATAAAATTATTTTTAGAAAACACTAAATTATGTATTTAAAAATTGTCATTATACCATTTTAAAAAACAGGAGCTAAACATGTCTGAATTTTTTTCATTTCGTTTTGGGAGCTTTGTCCCAAATAATTTTTCTTTAAACCCAACCAAATACTGTCAATGTCAAGACAGAAATCCCAGGACCCCAAAGCCTCGCCCGAGGCCCGGTCAGTCTCGACCAGTCCGACAGGCGACCGACCCAGCCCGAGAGCCTGCCCCGTTTAGTAAAGGCGGCAGGCCGCGGGCCATTTTAGCCTCCCGCCCACACTGGGCTGGACCACGCCCAGCCCACCCAAGCCTCCCTAGTCTCCGCTGCCCACCAGATACCACCCAAGCCTCCGTCATAGCCCCGCCCAGAGCACTCGCCCAGGTGCCCCACTTGAAAAAGTTCTCCCAAGTTCCAACCCCACGTATTTTTATTTAAATTATATTCAAGCTAAAGTAGTTCAAAACAATTCCAAAATAAAATACATCATTTAAAATTTTATTAATCAAATATAATTACATTTAAATGTAATGAAAAAGTTTATATCACTACAAATAAAGACATCCCAACCAGCTTCAGACCTACTTATTCATTCAATCATTCAGATTCTTTTTTCAACCGCGTTAAAAATAAAAATACAATATACATTTCCAATAAAATATTTTAATTCATATTTTCCTACGACAGGAATTATCTTCGATCCATTCATGCCTCGATATTTTTGGGTTTTCAGATCGCCACTGGGGCCAAATAACACGATCACGCACCCATCCGTTAAACTCCAATATTTTAAACATACCACGCTTCGGACACACGCGACAAATTATACCTCATAATCCACTCTTCCACATTTACTAAAAGTTAGCCTTCCAACGCGATCAGACTCACAAGCGCTTAATACATCACGCGCAATAATACAATACCCGTATTTAATTTGGTTGCTTTTTCCACCATTCTAAAATATCAAAATACATTCATTATCTTCAAACGGAATTGCTTTCTTACAATCGGGTATATCTATCTATCCACTGTATTATTCTTTGGTAACTACTGTCGTTTCTTTTTTTTTCTTACTTCTTTAACATTTCAGCTACTTTTTATGTTAATACTGAATTATTGCTTACTTCATTTATTTATCAAACTAATATTATTACCATATTTTTCTTTATAAATATTATATAAAATATATAATAACGAATTTACTTCATTTTTGTTCTTCAATTTTATTTGATATTCATTAAAATAACTTGCGCCATTCATCTAGCATCAAATTTCCTTAATATGTGATCCACAATTAAACCATGCACAAATTAAAAATATTTCTCCCTCATTTTTTAATTTTTCTATCATTGCAAAATTGTATCATTAAAAATTTCTATAACTTAAATAATTTTGAAGTACCATATAAATACTAGCGATTCAGACACGACCGACGCTGAAATGATAATACACACCACCAAAAATCTCTGGGCTTATTTGCGCATTCATAAATACTCACCATTTGCACCGCCACTCCGCCCATCCTACCACGCCACCCCGGCCGTCCGCCCACACTGGCCCCTTCAAGCCCGCCCAAGATAAAACTCGTGGTCGGCTTCGCCGCCTGCTACCAAATTCCGCCCACCGGCCATTGATCGTCAACTGGGCCATAAACTCGCTCGACCCGTCAGCTCAACTTTGATCAGCTCCGGCCACCTGGGCCGGGCTGGAGACCCCTACACAGAATACAAGACACAAACGAACAAAACCATACACAACTGCGCTTAAGCTCTTTAAAGTTTAAACCATGGTTATTGATCATAGTTTTAAAATTAAAATTCATTTAAAATATTTAACTTTAATTTTTTTTAAATAATATTATTATTATATAAGTAATATAAAAATGATAAAATGTTAATAATATAACAAATATTGCTTATTGATTTCTTGATATATTCATAAAAACGTGATAATAGAATCAAGTAATGCATCATTATTTGAATATATATTTCTATGTAAATAAAAAAAAGAGTCAAGTTCATCAAAACGAGTATTTGAAACTATTAATAGAAATAATCAGAATGAAAATAATGATAGTAAGGTAGAACTAAGACATAACAAAAGAACAAGAATATAAAAATCTTTTGGTCTAGATTTTATATGCTTTAAGGAAACCTCCTACTTTCAACAGGCAAATGCACTCTACAAAGGCTGAAAGAGGTCATAAGAGTGATATTGATTTCATATTACAAACCATACTGTGAACTAAATATGATATTCCACAGGTTATAAACCTCTAAGTTCCAAGTGGGTTTTCAAAAGGAAAAATAAAAATATATGTATCAATTGACAAGTAAAAGCAACAGTTGTGATCAAATGCCATAGACAAACTAAAGGCCTAGATTATTTTTACACATATTATCCTACAACAATAATAAACTTCATAAGAATGGTACTTGTATAAAACCCGAGAAAAATCGAATTGTTCTGAAATTTTGACAAAACAAAGTAAATTGCCTGAATGGCATGTGCTGAAAACCAAAATTCTTAGATATCTACGATGAAACTGACCACCGTTGGATTTGTCTCGCGAAATCTAATTATCTAAACGAATTTCATCGAATTCCGAGTCATTCGGATTTTTCACGTTTTTCGAGGTGATGAGTGTCTAGTGACTCACATGGATGAGATTTTTGCGTTAATCTCGAAAGCTGGTGAAATAACTCTCAATTAAGTTTATTAAAATAATTTGAACTTGAACCGAAACGAATGGGTAGCTTTAGTCAAAATTGAACCTCGAACGAAAATGACACGCCGCAGATGACGTGGCCACAATATCTAACTTAAACTTAAGTTAAGACAAAAGGGGAATTAGGGCAAGGAAATGCCAATTTCTTCTTGTTTTCACGCGTAGAGAGAAAAAGAGAGGAGGGAGAGAAAGGGAGGGCATCCAACTTCTCTCTACGATCTACTACTGAGTCTATCAAGTCGATTTTCGTCTAAGAACAAAAGTTCATCAGATCGACGAGGGTTACGCGCAAGGTCAAAACACTGGATTTTTTCCAAGATCCAAGTTTATGAGCTCAGGAAATCAATGCTCGGCTTCAGGAAATGTCCATGATGCTTCCTAGGGATTCTTCTACACTCCAAGAGGTAGAGGATTCTTCCTACCTTGGTTCATTTTCTATTTTTGCTGAAAATGTGGTTTTTCGCATGAACCCGTTCGCAAAGAAAACTAGATTAAGTTCTACTATGTTTCTTCACTCAGCGAACCGATCTTCTCATGGAAGATTGGTTCCTTCGTTTGCCGGCTGTGGTCCACCGAGGGTGGAGGGAGGTTAGCTCAGCGAGCCCAAGGACAAGAAATGACTTTCTAGTCCTAGCAAAGGTTGTCGCCTGAAGAACCACTCTCACCCAGCGAAGGTGGATACGCCTCTAGCAGCCCGTGACCCGTGAGGCATGTGTTTAGCGCATGTTTGGGCCTGGCCTCGCCTGATTGGTGATTGCTTATGGCTTACTTGAGCCAATGTATGACTTGTTTGAGAGTGTCATTAAGCCGAACACTAAGAGTGACATGTTCGGGATGTCAATATGTGTGTCTTAAATGTATTGACATGTGATGATTTTATATGTGCAACAACCATTACATGACTTGACTGTATGCGGTGTCATCGCCAACATGTAACGACACGTCAGATGTCGATGTTGATATATGTGTGCATGATATATCGACATTAATGAAATGGGATGTATGAAGTCATGGGCGCAGTGATGGATCGTCTATGACACCCAATGTTATACGCGATTGCGCTGTCTACGAAGATTCATTATACATGGTAATGACATAGCATGCAATGGCGCATCAGACAGATACGCACGGACATCGCATCAACGGGTGCGGGGTGCATGGTCAAAAAGAATAAACACCTACCATGTTTGATTCGTGGGCCTCGCTATGGGACGGTCCAAATGCAGTCAGAATGCCGGAATAACGCAAAGAAAATATGTGTCGGGTATTAGCAAGTAGGGATAGACACCCTATCGAGTGAAAGACTCATCAATTGTGGTTAGACATAATTCCAATGGTAAAAAGCCATAAAAGTGTCTAGGTGTGTAAAGTTTGCGGTGTAACACCAAAAATTCGCTGCCCACAAAATGACACATGAACTTTGTATACAAATGATCATTGAGGTGTAACATCAAAAAATATTTTGGTTTGAAAACAAATAAATTTGTTTTGTAAAATGGTCATTGGATATAATCCAAAAATGGTGGATTTTATCACGCATGGGCTTAGGCATGTGTGATAGAGTCGGTAAAGACTCGGATGTGATTGGAGGTTGGTAAGGACTCGGGCTATGGTACATGATTGAGTCTCATCTCATTTAATGTCATGACATGTAGGATTCCTAGTAGAATTTGCATGTTTTTACTTGAAATGTGAATGTAAATGTGTTGTACACGCACTATCAGACACAGATTTAAAGTTTTTATGAATTCTCAGAGGTGTTCTTCTACCGGGCGTGGACTCACCCTTTATGGGGAAAACATTTTAGTACAAGGCGCATTACACCCTAAGTAATTTGTATGCTCATTCAAGGTCGTAATTGTGAAAAGACCAACATGTGGCCTTGATAAATCTTTTTTGTAAAATTGTGGAACAATCCAGTTTCGATATGTAATAATGATAAGAGAGTCGTGATCGAACTCTTACGAACTATTTTAAATGTAATATTGCATATTTTAACTTAAATATGGATGAATGGATCCCGGTAAATGGGATATAACACTACAACAAATTGACAATTTACCTACGGAAAATTCTGTAGGAAATATAAACAATTCCGTCGGTAATTAAATTTACCTACGGAATATCGACAACTATATTTCGTAGGTTGTTATGGCGTAGGTAAATAAATTACCGACGGAAAATCAATCCGTAGGTAAATTACCTACGGAAATTCCGTCGGTAAATTGTGGAAAAGTGGTAGGTAAAGTTGAGGAAAATCTACAAAATGGGGACGAAATACCAACAAAATTCCGTAGGTAATCTGTCGGTAATTTACCTACGGAAAGTCCGTCGGTATTTTTTTAGTTTACCAAAATCAAAAAAAATATGCATTCAAGGGGTTTTGAACTCCAGACCTTGAACTTGAGAAAACATAGATCCACTAAACAACAATAACTAATATTAGATAAATTGAAAATATTATATATATCATTCATCAACTTGTTATATTAATTGCAAAATAAGCATATATATATATATATATATATATATATATCCCTATATATATATATATATATATATATATATATATATATATATATATATATATATATATATATATATATATTGGTTAGAATAAAAGTAATTAATTTTAATTCTTTTGGATATATTAGGTTTAAACATTAAAATTATTTCATTTTATAAAAATTTAAAAAAATATTATTATAATTACACTTATGTTTAATAATATCATATTACGTATCGGTAAATGGTAGCAAAAATGTGGAAAAAATAATATGCTTTGTTATGTCGATATTTCGTCGGTAATTACCAACAGAATTTAATCGTCCGGTAATTTTTGTCGATGGTAGAGATTTCTTGTAGTGTAACGGTGGTGGCGAGTTACTTGAGTATCGCTAAGTATTTGATACTAGTTGGGTATCAAAGCTTAGATATGCGATTAACTAAGGTGGTATTTACTCTGTTGATTTAATGGTTTATTCCGATGGGACACAAGGGTTTTGAGGCGTCATAACCCCATGATTGTTATACTAAGAAATCTTAGAAGTACATCAAATTGATGTAAAAACAACATTTCTAATGGAGAATTGATGAAAAAAATCTATTTTGAGCAGCCTAAGGGCTTTTCTGCTAAGGTAGAAGAAAATAAAGTTTGTAAATTGGTGAAATCAGTGTATGAGCTAAGACAGGCACAAAAACAATGTCATGAGAAATTTGACAATTTTAAAATATCACATGGCTTCAAAATTAATTAATGTAACAAATGTGTGTAAGTTAAATATACAAAATATGGATATGTTATTGTATATTTGTACGTAGATGACATACTTATTGTTAATACGAATGATTACATCTTCTAAGAACATGTTAAATTCAAGGTTTGACATAAAATACTTGAGACTTGTTGATGTTAAACCATATGGACTCATTTTAAGTCAGTCACACTATGTTGAAAATATTATTAGAAAGTTTGACAAAGATAATTTTGGTATAGTCAAAACATCGATAGATGTAACTCTACATATTTCCAAGAATAAAGTAGTAAGTGTTTTTCAAGTATAATACTCTAAGGTAATAGGAGTCTATTGTACTTAATGAGTAGTACAAGACCGGACATAGGCTATGTAGTTAATAAATCAAGTAGCTACATGAGTAATCCTAGACCTAAGCATTGACAAGGAATTATGAGAGTATTAAAATATTTACAGTTTACTCGTGATTATGGGTTGTGCTATATAAGACATCCTAATGTACTTGAAGGATATGGTGATGCTAATTGGATATCAATGTTAAAGACTCAAACTCCCAAAGTAATTATGTGTTTATATTGGTCAAAGCAATAGTCTCATGGAAATCGTCAAAACAAACGATTATCGTCATATCCACAATGGAATATGAATTTATAGCACTAGATAAATGTGGGGAAGATGCTAAATGGTTACGCCACTTCTTAGAGGATATTCCAAGATGGTCAAAACTTGTGCCTCCAATATGCATACATTGTGATAGTTAATCTGCTATTGGTAGAGCACAAAATAGTTCGTCGTAAATACAACGCCATTAGACAATGATAACTACTCAAAACTGACATTTTAACAGGCTTAATTTCTATACTTCCTTGCCATTTTGAGTTGTAATTATGCCCAATTAGCTAATTATGCAAATTGTTGATCCCAAAGCAAAGTTGCTAATGTTTCCACTTAGTTTATGTATTATGTAGGTTTTTGAGCCTAAAATGTAGTACTTTGGGATGGAGTGATGATTCGGAGCTTCCGAGGATGATTCACTCATGTTTCAAGACCATGGAGGTGAAGAGGGACGAGTTTGGGACATGTTTGAAGGCTTGGAAGTCAAAAGGAGCGAACCTACCAAAAGGGGAAACCCTCATTTTTTAGAAACTCGCACTCACACAAGTGAGTGCGAGATTTGAGTGCAAGATTTATGAGTGAAAGCGAGATTCGAGTGCGAGCCGAAAATTTAAATTTTCAAATTAGATCATATTTTCGTTTTTCGCTTTCTTTTTCTTTTATTTTTTTCCTCCCAAAGCGTTTGTAATTGATTAGGAAACATTGTAACTTGTTCTCCAAACCCAAAACCTATATAAATAGGGGCAGACAAAATAAAAAATATATATATCTAAATTTCTTTCATAGTTTTTAGTTTGTTTTAAGGCTGAAAATCTTTCAGTACGATTTTCTTAATAAAGTTTCTATTTTTTATGTTCCTACACGGATTCTTTTTGTTCATAGATGTTATGACACATCCTATGGGGAAATAGACTTTTTCCTTGGGGTAAAGGTGAATACAAGGCACTAACCAAAGGAATTTAGAGAAAAAAAGTGTTTCAAACCAAAGGTATGATTTCTGTTTGGTGAGGATCTCCCGAATGGGCCGATACATGTAAGCTATGGGTTGACACCCTAGAAAGAGTTAGGTGGACGTAGGCTTAAGTCCATTGATAAACACTACCATGGTCTTTTCGAAATGGGCAGGGGCTGTAGCAAACCCGCTTCTTTCTTCCGCTCGGTCTTGTCAACATGACAGACATAGCATGTCTTGACATATGCTTGCACGTCCTCCTTCATCTTAGGCGATGAAAAGAATGAGTCACGACAGCGCCTTGATGTTCTCTCTCTTCTCCTAGGTGACCAACTCGCTTTATATCATATGTCTCCTTTAGAAACTCTTGTCTCTGACTTGCGAGAAAGCACATATAACTTCCCTCTCGTGAAAACTCATTCTCTGATAAATCGCTTAGTAGTTCGCCTCTTGATGATACGATTCAGTATTAGTGACTGTCTTATAAATGCAGATCATACGATAACCGATCGTGTACAGCTTCACTTCCTACTCAACGCATGCGCCGCCCAATTGTGTCAACCCGGCTTATGCCCACACGAGAGTCAAAGTCGATCGGGAGCTGCTAGCGAGTGACTTGCTTGGTAGTAAGCTGTACGAGGAGTTTTGAAGAAGGTGTTGGCTACGTTATCAATCACTACTACGAAACGTGTTCCCGTTAAGTAGTGCTTCCATATCTCTATGCAATGGATGACCGTAGTCATCTCTTTCTCGTGGGTGATGTACCTCTACTCTGTTACATCTAACTTGAGCTCTCGAGCGCCTCTTGGGTGCCCTCTTACCCGACACACCACTTAGGGCCTGTCGGCCAGCGGTGGTGTGTACTTCAAATGACAACTCCAAGTCGAGTAGTCTCAAAATTGGCTCTGAAGTGATCGTATCCTTGAGCTTTTGGAAGGCAACTTGGCACGCTGCATCCCAATCCCACTTCCTCTTTTTTTTTTAAAAGGTTCGTGAGAGGACATGCTATATTAAAATAGCCCATGATGAATCTCTGTAATGGATTCGCTAAGGCGAGAAATATCGAGGATTACATCCTTGGTCAGGGTTGGCCAGTGGTGCTACCACCTTCGTACCATCCATTAGAATCTAAGACTTAGAAATCAAGTGACCCAAAAACTTGATCTCGGTTTGATCAAACTCACACTTATCCTTCTTAACATACAACTGATTCTACCTCAGTTTGTCAAACACCTTCTCAAGGTGTACTAAGTGATCTTCTAGAGTCGGGCTATAGATCACTATGTCATCCAATTATACCACCACGATCGAGTCCAGGAAGTCGAATAGGACATCATTGATGAGGTTACAAAATGTTGCAGGGGCGTTAGTCAATCTGAAAGGCATGACTAAGAAATCGAAGCTTCCATACCGTATCACACATGTAGTCTTTGCATCATCCCCTTTAGCCATACACACTTACCACTATCCCGATCGCAAGTCTAGCTTGGTAAAGTACTCGGCCTTGCTCAATCGATCGAACAATTCCGCAACTAAAGGTATCAGATACTTGTTCTTGATCGTGACTTTGTTTAGTACTCGGTAATCTACACACATTTGAAGCGATCCGTCTTGCTTCTTCTAAAACATCACCGGTGCCCCATACGGTGCTTTAGAGGGTTGGACAAAGTCCGTATCCAGCAACTCCGTCAACTACTTCCTTAACACTATCAACTCTGGTAGAGTCATCTGATAAGGAGCTTGAGCAAGAGGTATTGATCCTAGCACAAGCTCGATTTGATGATCCGTCTGCCTTCTCGGTGCTAGCTTCTTAGGCAACTCGGGAAGCATCACGTCTGCAAATCTTCTTAATATGGGGACTACGACATCTGATACATCAACATGCTTGTCCGGCTTGATCTCGATCAGTGCCGCAACATAGGTGTGCTTGCATTTCCTAAGTCCTTTCTCTAAATGCAGGGCAGACAAAGTCTTCTCCCTCGAAGGTCTCTTAGGTGGCTTGTTGATGCCGACCATAAAGCATGGCTGCTTCTCATCCGTAATCAGCTATCCATTCAAGTGTTGCAACAAGCCTACCTTGGCTCTTTTGAAGAAATCGTTGCCTAAAATGAAGTCAAAATCATCCAAAGGAACACTGCGGAAGTCTATCATACCTTTCCAATCCCCCATCTGATTTGCCACGTTCTTTGTCAAGCCATGCGTATCTTGTGCTTAATTTGTTTCACATTTCTCGAGCTACTTGTCATCTTTAGCGAGCTTCAATCCAGAATCTATTTGTCTCCTTATCAACATAAGAGCCCAGGTTTGCCACTGTCTACCAATGCCACGATTTTCTTCCCACCAGTCAGTAACTCAATGTACATCAACCCCTTGTGTGTTGCCTCGGCTCAAATGGCATTCAATAGCTGAAGAGGGTTTGCTCTCATAGGGACCTATGACCCATTGTTTTCCCCTTATTCTGCTATAATTGCATTGAGCTTCCCCTTCCTTGGGCAGTCTCTCGTTCGATGTGGCCCATTGCGGGGCGATCTTAGCATCCCGATAGTGCGGTAGCGTGAAGAGTCGATCTCTCCCCCGGCTTTAGCATGTGTGTCGAGAACTGCTTCCAACCCACTTATACTTCGACTTAGATGTCTTTGATTCCGACTTCTAGCTCGACTCTTGCTTCTGGCCTTTCCCCTTTTAAATGGGTGTAGGGGAAGAGGTCACCTTAGAATTGAATAAATGATCCCGCAGTTCTGCGCCGCTGGTGAGCGCAGATCTTGGACATTTTTGCGCACTCCTGGGATTGTTGACCGTCGTACAACTTGGGACATGAGTTGAGCAGCTGAGGCTTTAGAACATGTCCTTGATGTCAAGGATCAGTGAGCTAAACTCCTTCACGTAGTCTCTGACTGAGCCCGTTTGCTTGAGATTCTTCAAAGACTATCCAGCCATCCACGCCATGTTCGTGGGAAGGAACTAGTCCTTCAACTCTTTCTTCAAGATCTCCCACCTCTCGATCTTTGGTCAACTAGTAACGACATCATCGCTCGATTTGGTCCGCCACCAAAGCTTTGCATCACCCGTCAAATACATGGTGGTTATCGTCACTTGTTCACCAACAGGTATTCGGCTAGTAATGAAATATTGCTCCATGTCCTAAAGGAAGTTCTTCAAGTCTTTAGCATTATGCGCACCACCAAAAGGCTTGGGTTCAGGCACTTGCACCTTTGTAGAAGGCGGATCCGATGTAGATGGTGTCCCTTGCACCATTGCTCGCCCAATAAAAATGTTGTCTACTCTTGAAACTCCTTGGTCACGGCCAGCACTTTATCACGGAGTGTCTCCATCCGTTTCTTAAAGGCTCTCTTGCGTGTCTCCATCAAATCTCATTGCGGCCAGAAGCGAAGGCTTTTAATGACGGCCTTCTTTAATCTTCCCAACGACCGAGCTGAACGCACAGACGGGTGCGAGTCCTCACTCTTTTTTTTTTTTTTTTTTTTTGAATCATTTCGAATAATCCAAATATAATTAATTTTCCAAACACATTTCAAATACTCAATGAAAATATATATACGTAAATACCACTTTAACATAAAGGAGGCCCATCATTTGATGCAAAACTCTTTTCATCCGTGTGTGGCATTTTCGTATAATTTAGGTAATTTAAACTTTATACATGCAAGCATTATTAGTGGGTTTTCAATATCCAAATATTTACAAAACATAATCAAAGTTGGTTTTCATAATAGTGTTTGTACAAAATGAATAGAATAATTTCATGTATCGTGTGGCCGGGGCTTTCGCATCTTCAGGTGTGACTTGGACGATGACTCTAAGTCACTGCGGTCTACGTCTTCGTACCTGTTCACTCGGTACCTGCTCGATGATAAAAACAACGCGCTAAGCATTTTCATGCTTAGTCTCTCTTCATTTTATTTTAACACAAATCATGTGACTTTTCTAAAGCAATGTTTTTTAACATATTAGACAGCAATGCAATAAAATACGTATATATATTCATTTCATATACATTCATTTACAATTAATTGAGCATTCGAATATGCACTTTCATATGTAATAACTCATTCAAAATAAATTATGCATTTCTAAAATATTCTTATCATTTGCCACTTAAGCGAATTTGGCGGAATGTTTTTCGGTGCGTAGGATAGCGGAATGTTGATGCGGTTTCGCTGGTATTGACTGATTATTAAAATCATTTTATGAACACTCACGAATCTTGTCCCGCTGGGCTATGGATCGAATGACGCATTAAGATTTTGTTCCATGATCTTGCTAGTTTGACCATTATTGATATATCGATTTATCGTACTCAAATATGGCGGACCAACATTCTATTAAAAGGCATTAAAATAGGTCATACAAAATTTACAATAGGTATATACATTTATAATCAAATAGCACATTTCAATACTCATGCAATTTTTCGCGGCAATCATTTTTCACAAATCGTAATTTTCTCAAAAATCGTTTAAAATAAGCCCAATATGCGGAGTTTTATTGAAAATCATTTTAATAATTGTGCAAACAATTTTGATATTTGAAATAAGAAGAGAAGAATAAAGAACGAACCAAAAAGGTCGTCCCACTTCGATTCCTATCCTCGGAATCTAGACTTCAATTCAGGTTTTCTGTTGTAACTTACTAATTCATGTGATTGGGCCCAACATATATCCGTTTGGCTTCATTGAGTTTCTAGTTGTGATTGTTTTCTACCCGGCTTGCACGCTACTTGTAAAATTTTATGGGAATAAATGATCCATATTTTACCAATTTCCTCATCCTTAGACATTGCTTATCCCATTTCTTTTTAGGCATCGATATGCTCGCATTTTGGCAATTTTTAGGGTTTAGTAGGGGTCCAAATTTGGATACACTTATTTTAGAGAGATTTTTTTTTCTTAGAAGTCTAGTTTACCCAGAAATTTGAATTACTCAATTCGGATGAGTAATGGCCTATTTATTTTCTAAATACCAAAACTGCTCCAAACACCAAAATTGTGTCGAGCTAGGCAAAATTGACCCAACGAGTCTTTTGGCCAATTTATGGGTTAAATGGGATCGAAATTTGGATACTTATTTGAAGTTTTGTTCTCTAAATTAAAATATACTTAGAAATTTGAATCACTCAATTCGGATGAGTGATGGACAAGTTATGGCCTAAATACCGAAATTGCTCAAAACACCAAAACTATATCAAAACTGAACATAATTTGACACGAACAGGCCTCACTTTTAGAATTTACGGATCGATGGGGTCGAATTTGAATACACTTATTCGGGGAGATTTGTTCGCATAAATCACCTAGAATTTGAATAACTCAATTTGGATGAGTGATGACTAAGTTATGACTAAAACAAAAACATAGGTTTTAGAAAATTTTAACAGCATCTCCCCTAAAAACCTAACATTTCCTTTATACAAATATTCATCATTTGAGGACCATAACCAATCAAAACAACCAAAAACAACTTAAAGCAACCCCCAAAACTTATCTACAACTAATAAAAACACTTTTATTCCAATTTTGGGTTTTCATTAAACCCAAACACAATAAGGAAAGGGGTTAGGGTTTGATTTCTTACCTTTAAATCTTTGATTCTTCAATATGATAGCACCTTCTTACTCTTGATCACCTTAATCCTGATTTTGCGGAGCAGAAGGCCTTCATCTTCCTCCTTCTCTCACAACCAAAAAAGCTCTAGCATTTTCTCTCCTCTTCTTTTGCCAAATATGCAAAATGTCTCTCAAAGACCAATATTTGGTCTTTAATCAAAATCTTGCACTAAGCCTTGTTTTGCTAGCCCACAAATTCCTTTTTTCTCATTTTTGCATTTTTAAGGCTTCATTTCACTTTCATTTCCACTTCATTTCATTTCATTTATACTTTGGCACTTACATTACTCATTTATGTCCCTTAGGTCCTCATTTGATATTTTTACCAAATTTATTTGGCTCTTGAAAAATTTTTGGGTTGTTATCATTTTTTTCGTTTTTAGCCATTTAAACTCCGAAAAAATATAAATTTAATTTATTTTACACCCTAAAAATGTTATAAATCTGTTAGGGTATTTTCAGGGCGTTACAACTCTCCTCGCAAGGTACATCTTTACATTTACATTCATTGAACAGTTAAGGGTATTGTTACCACATAACTTCTTCGCTTTCCCACATGGCTTCCTCGGTCTTGTGGTTTCTCTGCAGCACTTTTACCAATGGAATTCGCTTTTTCTGCAACTCTTTCACTTCTCGAGCCAAGATCTCTACTGACTCCTCTTCATACGTCAAATCAGGTCTAAACTCAATCGTCTCCGAAGAGACTACATGTGATGGAGTCCGACCTGTACCTCCTCGGCTGATGACACATGGAAAACATTATGAATATTTTCCAATTCTGGAAGTAAAGCTAAACTATATGCTACTGGACCCACTTTCTCTATCACCTCATATGGCCCAATGAACCTAAGGCTCAACTTGCCCTTTTAACCAAATCTCATTACCTTCTTCCAAGGCAATACTTTTTAAAGCACTTGTTGATCTCATATCAAATACATCTTTCTTCTCATGTCGCGTAGGATTTTATCTCATCAGTGGTCACTTTCAATCTTTTCTCTAATTATTTTTCACTTTTCATGTTTCTTGAATCAAATCGGGGCCAATTATCTTCTTCTCGCTTAACTCGGGCCAACACAATGGTGTTCTGCATTTTCTTCCGTAGAGAGCCTCATAAGGCGTCATTCCAATACTCGACTAGAAGCTATTATTATACACAAATTCAACTAGAGGAATGTGTCTATCCCAACTACCCTCACAGTCGATCACACAACTTCTCAGCGTATCTTCCAACACTTGGATCATTATTTCCGATTGTCCATTTGTCTGCGGGTGGAAATCTGTGTTGAAATTCAGTCGAGTGCCCAAAGCCTCTTGCAACTTTCCCCAAAATCTCGAGGTAAACCTCGGATCTCTATCTGAAATGATCGATATTGGAATCCCATGTAACCAAACTATTTCCCTTATGTAAAGCTCTATCAGCTTGTTAAGTGAATAGTCGGTTCTCACTAGTAGGAAGTAAGCTAACTTAGTCAATCAGTCTCTGCGACCTGAGTGGTCATCTTCTTCTTATCCGCCCCGGTAACACGACCATAAAATCCATTTGTGATTCGAGTCTCATTCCTTTCGGGTATTTTAATGAGAACGCAATAATCGAAAGACTTGATGTTACGCCTTCACTTTTGACACCCTTACACTTGGTCACAAATTCTGATACATCTGCTTTTCATTCTGACCACGGTATGAAGTCTTTAAATCCGATACATTTTTTGCTAAGGATGCATAGCAAGATCCCTTTGTGATAACACTCTTTAAGTATGGATTTCTTCCATTCATCATCGTGGGTACCTGGAAACCGATCTCTATATTATAGAATCCATCCTCTTTCGTTGTAAACTCGGTTTCTTTCCCCACTCTATTCTGATTTACAATTGCTGCAATTTTCTTATAATTCTTTTGGGCCTTTAACACACGATTTAACAAATCCAATTTTGCTATAATTACGCCATGACTAAAATTTCGAAGCTTCCATGCAGGTGTCACACATGTAGTCTTTGCCTCGTCCCCTTCAGCCACACACACTTGCCACTATCCTGATCGTAAGTTTAGCTTAGTGAAGTACTCGGCCTTGCTCAATCGATCGAACAGTTCTGCAGCTAAAGGTATCGAATACTTGTTCTTGATCGTGACTTTGTTCAGTGCCCACTAACCTACACACATATGAAGCGATCCGTCTTGCTTCTTTTAAAAAAGCACCGGTGCCCCATATAGTGCTTTGGACGGCAGGACTAAGCTCGCATCCAGCAACTCCGTCAACTGCTTCTTCAACTCTATCAACTCTGGTGGAGTCATCTAATAAGAAGCTTGGGTAGGAGGTCTTGAACTTGGCATTAGCTTGATTTGATGATCTGCCTACCTTCTCAATGGCAGCTTCTTTAGCAACTCGGGAGGCATCAAGTTTGCAAATCTTCTCAATATGGGGACTACGACATCTGGTACTTCAACATGCTTGTTTGACTTGATCTTGATCAGTGCCACGACATTGGTGTGCTCGCCTTTCTTAAGTCCTTTCTCTAACTGCAGGGCAAACAAGGTCTTTTCCCCTTAAGGTCTCTTAGGCGGCTTGCTGATGCCCGCCACAAAGCATGGCTGCTTCTCATCCATAATCAGCAGTCAATTCAAGTGTGGCAACAAGGCTACCTTGCCTCTTTAGAAGAAATCGTTGCCTAAAATGAAGTCAAAGTCTCATCGAGAACACTAAGAGGAGATCTATCGTACCTTTCCAATCCCCTTCTAAATTACCACATTCCTTGCCATGCCATGTGATGTATCGTTGCCCAGCGAGACTGTAAAACCCAAAAGAAAAATTTACTTTTTAAAAATACTTGCTTATTGATAAATTTGCAGGAAATGATTCAAGGAAGCTTGGAAATTTTTTTAGATCTTGGATGACAAAACGGACTTCACTGTTGGATTCGTCTCGCAAAATCTAATTACCTAGAAAATTTTCGTCAAATTCCGAGATAATCGGATTTTTTTCACTATTTTCGGGGTAACGGGCGTCCAGTGACTCCTAAGGACGAGATTTTATGAGAATCTCGGGAATTAGAAAATAATTCAAGTAAACTTCATTTAAAATAAATGAACTTGAACCGGGATGAAATAAATTATTTTGGGGAAAAAAGGGACCCGAATGAGTAATGAACACATGAAGCGATGTGGGTCATGTCTCCAAACTTAAGAATTAAGTTAGGCAGATAAAGCCCGAAAATCGGTTTTGGGGCGGGAAAATGAAGCGGTTACTGGCTGGGAAGAAAAGAAAACCCGTAGAGTGAGAGAGGGAGAAAAGAAAAATCAAAAATCAAAACTTCTCTCTTCGATCCACAGAGTTTCGTCGATCAGAATTCATCAGGATAAGAATGAAAGTTCATCTACTCAACGAGGGCTACGTGTGGACACGGGATTTCGTCGAGGATTCAAGTGAGGAGTTCGGGAAATCAAAGGTTTCGGGTTTAGAAAGTGTCCATAGGACTTCCTAGAGTTTCTTCTACGCTTTAAGAAGTAGGGATTCTTCCTACTTTGGTTTATTTTCCATTCTAGAGGTACATTTTGTTGAGTTTAATGCCACTAGAAATTTTGTTTGGCGTTTTTTCCCTAAGGGGCTCTTTGGCATGATAATGGGTTATGAGAATAGTGCCATGTTTTGACTCTATACGATGTCCAGTTTTTGGGACTTATTTTTGGTTAGAAAATGGGAGAATTTGGACTAGTATCCTTCAATGAAATTGTAGCCCTATCGAAATTGATGTTAGGATTTTAAATAACTTAAATTAGACATCTATAACGAGTTGTAATTAGTTCTGCAGGATTACCATGGCGACCTGTTTTAGTAGAACCTACCATCCAGATTTTTGGGACTCATTTTCGGTTGGGAAAAAGTGAGAATTTGGACTAGTATCCTTCAAGGAAATTGTAGTTCTATATGAGAACTTGATGTTAGGATTTTGAATCACCCAAATCGGACCTCTATCACTCAAGTTATGGTCCATTTTCTGGGACTACTACAACTTAGGTTGTTTAATGGTTTGTGTCCAGATTTTTGGACTGCTAAGGGACTAGTTTCTGAACTAAGTTCGAAACTATTATGTGGCCTATGATGGCTTGTTGTGTGAAATGTTTTGTGGGAATCTTTATGCCACAACTAGTCTTGAGGATCAAGTGTCATTGCTTGACTAAGAGTAACGTGTTTGGGTTTCAATGTGTGTGCTCTAACATGTTGACATGAGATGAGTTTATATGTGTAAATGGCCATGACATGGCTCGATTATAAGCGTGTCACTACTTGATAATGTAGTGACTTGTTTGGATGCCAATATGTGTACTCCAACACTTTGACGTATGATGAATTGTTATATGCAATGGCCATTACATGGCTTGCTTGTGTGTGTCATTGCCTCATCATAGAATGACATGTTGAATGTGAATGTTGATATATGTTTGCATGATAGGTTGACATGAATGAAATGATTTATGGAAGTCATATTCAGGTAATGTGATTTTCCATGACCATTAGAAATGAGTATTAAGTTGTGTTGTCATGTAGCATTCATTGAGCATGTGACGTAATATAACATGCGATGACATTTTTGCATTGCATGACGCAGGTATCGCATTAAATGGGTGTGAGTGCATGGTTAGTAAATCGACATTGTGTTTGGTGTTCAATGGTATTTCGTGAGTACATGGTAGATCGACATTGTGTTTGGTGTTCGATGGTGGGCTCGATAAAATGGGACAACGTCCAAAATGAGTCTCACGGTTGCATAAAAGAAAAAGGAAATAAAAAATACGTGTGTTTGGTAAAGCAATGAGGGATAGATACCCCCTCGGGTGACAAACCCGGTATTCTTGGTTAGACATATGTATCCAACGATGAAGTTAGAAGTGTCGGAAGGCGTCACCGAAGCCTACGGTGGAGCCACAGTCGCTACCCACAAAAACACACGGGATTTGTAAAAGCGAAATTGAATTTCGGGTTGTCGATGGATTTTGATTTATAAATGATGAGTGTTCGAAACACTCATGTCATACCCGCGTCTTTACTTCGTTTTAGTTCTATTTTATATATTAATAAGTGCATCATTGCCCTATGTCTAATTTTTGGGTCTTTTGTGCATTACAGGTGAATATGGTGGTTTTCGGAAGCTTTGTGGAGATGTGAAGAAGAAGAAGTGAAGACCCAGCACCAACGTCGCGATGTTCCCGCGATTCCTGCAGTAGAACTATAAAAGCATGGGAGATCCGATTTTTGAGGCATGAAGCGACATACAAACGAGGAGTGGAACACAAAGCAAGAGCGACTCGAGAGATCGTGAAAACTCTTGTCTTTGTATTTCTCTTCTCACTATCAATGATTTATTGAAATAATGTTTGTAATAACTTTCATTATGTTCTAGATTTACTTCTAGGGTTTTGTTGAACCCTGCTACAGTTGCATGGGTAGGCACGTCTCTGATTAGTGCTTTGGCGCCTGGCGGTACTCTGACACTTATGCACGTGGGCGAGGAGCGTCTCGATCAATGCCGACACTCTTGCTAGTGCTATGAAACCTGGTATTTACATGGGCGAGCCTGCGTCTACGTCGGTCTTGACGCCCTACTTTGTGCTACGACACTTTAGTGCTGTACAATACCTTTGGGTACTTATTGTGTTGTGTCCTACTCATTTCTTATTATTGGTCTAAGTAGTCCAACAATTATATGATAAGAGTCTGAATGACGAATAAGAGTAAAGTAAAGTTCATCATTCTGCTCTGAATGTACCTACAGGTACCTCTGTATAAGTATAAGTTCTATAATACCTATGGGTACCTCTGTATAGTATAAGTTCTATAACTCCTATGGGAGATCTGAATAAGTATAAGTCTGCTATAAGTACAATTATGTGTATTAGTTTGTTATATGAATTCATGAAAAATTCTGATATCTGCTATTATATATCTGTTATTATTATATGCTTAATGTACAAGAGTATCAATGCATGTGTACATATATAAGTCATATGTTTCCCACTAAGCGTAAAGCTTAGTAAGCTTAGTACGAGTTTTATACGTGTGAGTCTGAGGAGGGACGTCGTGATCTTTCATATCTTCTTTGAGGTCATCACACTTGAAGATTCATAACATGGTGCGCTCACGAAATTGTAAATGCGATTTTGTATATGTATATAAATGCATTTCGGGGTGCTCTGTGTGACACCTTAAAACACCACTCGGTGAAATAGTTTTATTTTGTATCTTGTATATGATATTTTGATTACCCCCGGATAAGACTTGAGACCACCCGTGTAATAAAGCCGGTGAGAGTCGATGCGATCTGTTGCATGTTGCCGGGGCGGGTGGGCGTGTGAGAACTCAATGTCTGGGTTTGGTTGGGTGTGCTAGAGAAGATTTGGGCGTTGATTTCAATTTAGTTGTGAGCAAATTATATCTCGACAGTGAGTGGCGTTTGCTGTGTTATGATCTTTTTGAACATATTGATTTCTCATTTTGAACCGGAAGCTGTGCAGAGCCTAACTCTCTGTAGTTCTCACGTGGTCGATCTCAAGAATCTCCTCTAATCTACTAAATGCTTTTTCAACTCTTCCGAAACCACAGAACCACCTTAGATCCATGATATCTAGGGTTCTCCTTTATTAATTTATTCCAAACTCTGAATGCCATGGTGGCATACCCTTAGTGATTCAAGGTAGATCACCAAATATCTTTGCCTCTGTTGGATCCATTTGAGTTCGAAAGAATATAAGGGAGTGATTTGAGGAAATAGGACCAACCATTTCAAGCTAAAGACCAATGTGGTCACTATTGCCCACTAAGTGTTTGACAAATTGACTAAGTGAGAATTTGCAATGTTTGGGGCAGGATTGAATTGAGCACATTGGGAGTCTAGGTGCTCATTTAAAGTTGCTTTCGGAAAACCTAGGCCACCAATTCCATCTGCCCTAAGTCCTAGCATGTCTTGAAAAGATAAAAGCTAGCCCGAAAAGAGCTAAGTAGTAGAGGAGCTGAGGACTTGCGGTCGAAGTCCCGAATTTGTTGGCATGGCGTAGTAGAGATTCAGATATCTCAAATGGCAGCTCATTCGGAGAAGACTTACTTGCCTTGAGGGTTTTCCATGAGCCATGTTAGAACAAAGTTGGAGGCATTGTGCCAACCACTAGGTGATTTGCTACTATGGTATTAGAGTTCTATGATCTAGTCTTCCACATGCATAAAGGTTGGTCACGTGGGGTTTGGGTGGTTTCTTTGCGAAGTCCATCAATAATCTTCTAATTTGGAACCACTGGACACTCATGGCATTTGATGGACTCTGTGCAGCCCCTAACTACCTCGAGATCCTTAGGGTACCCCAATGAATGGTACTAGAAGGGTGAGAGAATAATAAGGGGCACGTTGTTCATTTAGGAAAACACTGCTTTAATATCTCAAGGTATGTACCATTTCATTACACTCACGCCTCTTGGAAACCTAATATCTGATTGAGTGGCATTCAGCGAGCCTTACTTTCGGCTCCATGCATGTGAGGACATTTCCTTTCAGCGTAGGTCGGGTTATAGGATGTGATCATATCATGAGAGATGCTAAGATGAATCTAGGATCAGTTTCTCATTTTGTGGATTGTAAAAGATTGAGGTAAAACTAGAGGGGACAGCTGTGGATACACCATAAAGTCTATATTTGTCAAGAAGGACAAGCAAGGTGTGCCACGGCCTGAAGAGGTTTCTGACTGAGCAAGAATGACCCTCTCGAGACGAGGAGAGCTCAAGGCATGCCCAAACTTGGTTTGAGATCAGGGCGATGCCTTGTAGGGAGGGTGGACAAATCCTCCATAGTTTCCCCCTCCACTATGGCCCCTTCACGAGGCCTCCTCCTAGTCCCACTCTCGCGTTAGAGGACCAAGTCCACGAGCTCACGACTAGATTTGATGCCTTTTAGGATGAGACCAGGCAGCCAGTCTCAATTAACTGGGGCGATGGAGCGTGCTTTGGAAATGAATATGGCTACGGTTACGTACGGTGATGAGTCTAAAACTCATCTATTTTTAATCCATTTTAAACATGTTTTGTAATTTAGATCAATTTTTATTCCAAATTATGATGTTCACCCCTACTTCATGTTTTTTGCGGGTGTTGAATTGAAAAGAATGAGAAAACAGAAAATAAGCAAAAAAGTGAAAATAAAAACGTCACATGTGCGCAACATAATTTTAGTATGTATAGCGACACAAAATTCAAACGACTAAAGAAACTATGTCGTAGCCAACAACTAAAATGTCATATGATGCTCAAACATAACTCAATGGTGAAGAGAAATTTATGTTGCGATAAAGGGTTTTTTACATCTAAGACATTGTACTGAAAATTTATAAACTAATCCTTTATTCTATTACGACAAAGATTAAAACAAAACAAAGAAGATATATTGACAATTATAATTTATGTCATAGCATAAAGGATTGAAGGCTAGCAGTGAATACGTCGAAGGCAAAGACAGATTACATCTGTGAAGAATTGCTCGGATTAACTGAGTCAGAAGAGACAAGTGTTTTTGTGTTTGAAACAAGAGGTTTTCAAACATCAGAAGCCACCTCAAGGAAGGCACTATAGCAACAAGAAAATGTTAATGTGACATGGCATTTCAAGTTTAAACCAAGAAAGCAAACAAGAATCTATATCTATGTAAAGATTAACATTTATTCAAATGACAAAACATGAAGGAGTTGATTTTCTTATAGATGAAGCTAAGGAATGTGACTACAGAAGATGACAATAAATTCTTCATTTGCGGCTTCCAAATAAGAGTTATTGAAGGAAAACACATTAATATGACAAATAAAAGCTATGGAATGATAAAATTATGGGCTGTAGAAAAGTGAGTGCAGTGAAATTGAAGAAGAAGCGAGAATGACACAAAGGAATTAACATCTTGCAGCATATAATTCTATGTCGCAACAAACAGTTTAGCAAGCGACAAGAATCAGAGAAGAAAAATCTGTCGTGACCAAGGAGTTTATTATCACTACAGAAATTTACTAGGACTTAAAGGAAATCTATTGTGACAGTGAAAACTTTAATCGTGAAGCGGAGTTTGATGGTGAAAATGAAATGTTTGTCAGTGATGAAAATTATGTCACAATGAGCCTCCGGAAAATAAGGACATGAAAATTTGGTTTGCAAAACGGAGGTTTGGAGTAATGCAGACATAAGGCATTCTGTCGCTGACAGCGAGGAACAAAACCATTAGAATAAAATTTATGTGCATTATCAAAAGTATGTGTAACACAATCGAAGAGCAAGCCAGAGAGCAGTCGTGACATAAAGCAAGAGAAGCTACGTGACGGCAAGTGAGCTTTGTAGTGACGGTTTATGTCCGCGACAAAGGATAATTGGGCTATAATTTTGGGGATCCACGCAGTGTGAAGTGAGACCCGACATTGGAAAGCCTATAAATACACAATTCTAGGGCAATGTCTTGCTTCGACTTTTCGCCAGCTCCAGGAATGTTTGGGTGGTTGAAGACTCTTTGTATATTTTAGGTTTTTGTTTTATTTTATTTTCCATTTAGTAGAATTTAGATTTAATGTGACTTTATTTTAGTTTTCCTTTAATTTTACGGATTTGGGTATTGTCTTGAAGTGCGACTTCGTGTTGGTATTTCTTTATAAAATCATATTTTTCATTATTGTTTGATTTAAATGGATAATAGAAAGTTTCTGGAGTTCATTTATTTCAGTTCATTTTATTTTGTAAGGTGCCTCTTGATCGGCTAGTGCGATGTAAGAGTAGTGAGTTTGAAAGTTGAGCTCCTTTGAAATGTGTCATTGTTGATAATGTTTATTTCACATAAGGTGGAAGAAAACTTTAATTAAATTCTTAGTTAACATTTGTTATTATTATTGTTTTCTAATTTTTTCTCTGTTACCCAATGCATCTTTGTGTATTTTCAGCCACCCGAGATGTACACCATGCAAGCTTTCCTGTTCTGGGAGAGGGCCTTTTTGAGTGACTTTCTTGGGAGATGGAGATCTTGTGAGTCTTACAGAAGCGGGTGATTCTTCTGCAGAGTATATTCAAGACGATATCTCAGCTCCTATCAGACTAATGGGCTTGTGAGAGGTTGCTAGATCACCAACACTATAATTGGAGGATGAGTTTGGATAAAGTATCTGTTTAATCACTCGAGGAGTCTCTCCTCTTTCTGTTGAATTGAGTTAAAGTCAGTGTTAGCAAGATCTAATCAGGAGATGGAAATTTTCATTGAGAAGTGTAGGATGAGGTGTCAATCAAATTGGAGAAACACAATGTCACGTCTATGGGGCAAATTCTTTAGTCTAGAAGTAAGTATGAAATTACAAAAGGAAAAATACTTAAATCTTAGAATGAGTGTTACATATTACAAGTAACTGATTAGAATCATGTCTCGAAATGAATATGAACCTTTAATAGGTGAAAAGTGTTGATGGAGAAATCCAAACTATACTACCTTACATCTTTGACAAACTCATTTTTCCAATTGATGGTTGAGCTATGAATCGAAATGATCTGAGGGTGATAGGTACTAATTGATCATGTATCTGATTTTGTACCAATTCAATGAATCCTCAACCTAATTTTATGAAACTTTACTTTTGTATATTTAAGATTTCAGTATAGGACTGTTTTAGTCATCTTGTCATCATGTCCCGGTGGAGTTTAAATAGTAATGATCTTGGTAGAGGGAGTGATTAAGTCTTTTGATTTATCATCTTTCCTTGTGGGAGCGACAATATCTGGACTTTAAATATCACTTTTATTATTTATGCGACCTATGCACTTGTACATTGATCACAAGACCACACACAAAAGAGTACAAATGAGCAATTACAAAAAGAACAAATCCATCTTTTCATGTATATAGAAAAATGGTTTTAACAAATTTTAGTGCGTTACCGGGATTGAAAAGTTTTGGGTAACTTTTGATATCGAAGTTTGTGGCATGCGATCACATCATATAGTTTGGTCTTAATAGCAACCAAGCGGTTCTCCTATGCAATTAGGAGGCCATCCAGCAACAGCTAGCATAGCTTCTTACTTTCCATATGCCACCACTGCCATCGCAGTGATCCCTTGGATCGATAGGGGAGTTTCTTACACCCTTCTTCTATTTTCTTGACACTTAGGACATTATCCATTTTTATTTGGGGGGGTGTGGGTGATCGGTTTAGCATCATGTGCTTTAATTGTCTAGGATATGTTTGCCTATTTTGTTTATGTTTATGTTCGTATTTTTACAGTTTTCGTTTCGATTTACATGTGTTAGGATGTCTTAGTTTTGTTTCATGTTTTAGGGTTGTGTTAGGCGATGTGGTGGTCATAGTTGCTAATCAAGGATCCTTTTGACTCTTCAAATCTTTTCGAAAAACACAGTGCAAGTCACAAGAAAGGACCCTTGGGTTGTTAGATGCTCGGGAATTACATGTTTGGATAGGTAGGGGTGACATAGTGAGCTACCTCCTTAGTGTTCAAGAAACCAATTCTCAATAAGTCTATCACACCCACATACATGTGATCTTCAGGGTATGCCTAGGCTTTAGACCCGACCTACTAACGTTCAACGAACCTTGGGGGTTTCTAAACACCTAAGTGATGGGACACCTTAGAAAAAAGAGGATTATCATCGAGCCTAAGTTAAAAAAAAAAAAAAGAAAAAAAAAAGAAAAGAGCAAGATAAAAAAGAAAGTGTGAATAGAATAAGTGGGATCTTCTAGTACGCAATCACCGACATGTCAGGGCTTTTGGAGCCCTAATGCCACTGAGCCAGGCGGCGAGGGCCGTGACTCTTTGCCCGTTACATGGGACCAGGAGGATGGGATTTTCACAGCCTGGGGCCCATGGGTTTGGTTGGGTGTTCGAGGTGAGGATTCGAGGGTAATTGAATGTATCACGGTGCCCTTGTGGTGGTGGGGGTCGACCCAGGATGGCCTTTAGAGCATCCAGTAAAGACTTGGGCACTAGTGTTTCTTTCAAGGTAGGTGGGTTAGTATGAATGCAAGGAGGTCAGGTTTTTGCCTTCCATAGTTAGACTACTCCCAAATATGCAAGTTGGTCCAAGTTTAGTGATGGAATCGAGTTATATGCTAGAGATCATGCATCAAATGCACATAGACTTCTTGGGAAAGGCCATTGAAAACCTAGGAGGTTGAATCACTTGTCAACCGAACCGTGCTCAGTTGAATTCTTTCGAAAGTCAAACAACCTTAAGGATCCTCTGAATTTAGAAACAAAGGATAAGATTTGTGGGTTCGGTTCATTTTGATCCTTCCATTTGGCAACATGTGCATCACACTCATGTCATTGAGTTTTAGTATGTCATTTTCTTGTGTGTCTGGTTTAGAGTCGGTTTCTTACTTAGGGACAAGCATGAAGCTGAGTTTGGGGGTGTAATGAGTGTCCAAAACACTCATGTCATACCCACGTCTTTACTTCATTTTAGTTCTATTTTATATATTAATAAGTGCATTATTGCCCAAATAAGGGTCTTTTGTGCATACAGGTGAATATGGTGGCTTTCGAAAGCTTTGTGGAGATGTGAAGAAGAAGAAGTGGGCCCGGCCTGACATATAGCGATGCCAGCGTCGCGTCATTCCGCGTCGCTGACGTTGGGCTCCGCAAACGTTCGCGTTCTACGGTAAATTATAAAGCGCGGGAGATCGTTTCGAGGCAGGAGCAGCGTGCAGACGGAGCGGAACACGAAGCATGGCGACCAGGGTGGCTGAAAACTTCGTGTCTTTATATTTCTCTTCTCGAACTATCGATAACATATATGATGTTTGTAATAACTTTCATAATGTTCCAGATTTATTTCTAGGGTTTTGTTGAACCACCTTTCTGATTCATGGATTAGGGTTTAATTCTATTTTGTTGATTTATTCTTGAGTTATATCGACTTGCTCTATGTACGTGGTTTTATTTTCATGGTAATGGCGACATTGACATGGTCTTATGTATCCGAATCGAGAGGTAAGGACTCCTAGGGATATGAGTAGAGTGACACTTGGTCAATCGGGGAATAGAGATATCCCGGTTCCAAGTGCGGCGATTAGGGTTTGAGAATTTAAGTGTTTTGGAGTCCTATGGAACATAAATGACGGTTTTCACATTTGGCAAATGCATGTGTGAGGGAATCGATGAGGACTCGAGACATAGGATAGGGTGAGTCACATTCTCATCCATGGCATGTAGACATATGAGTAGAAATGTGTATGTTTTTACTCGAGTGTGTGAAATGACATTGCATATGCACTTAGGTGGGGAGTATCCATTGTAGGAATTATTCTCTACTAGGCATTGCTCACCCCGTCGTAGGACCATATTTCAAGTATAGGTGGTACACCGAAGGACGACGCTCCATCAATACCGTGATTTTGAAGGAAGCCAGGATGTGGCTTTGATAAATATTTTTGTTAACTATATTAGAACAAGCTAGTTTTAATATATGTTTAGTATAAGAGTGTTGTAATAAACTCTTATGGACTATTGTGATATAATTGTATATTGTGGATATGGGCATCTGGACCATATGTGGTCGTACTATACATTTGAGACCTGGATGGGTGTGGGTATGTGTGCCTCAAAGTTGTATATTGGTGAAGCTCTTGACAGAAGGAAGCTCTGCCGGGTTTGTGAAAATATGGATCTCGATAAATGGGACGCAACGGTGTGGTATCAGGTTGCGAAATCCCACCAGTTTCCTGAGTTGGCCCGGTTGGTCGACGGACCCCATGTGAGTTTTGGTAGGGAACTCGAGACCATTTCAAACCATTTTGTCAAAACACATTTCATATAAACATACTTATATATGAATATATGATATGTACTAATACGTTCATTAATATGAGTATACATCCCTTATCTTTGAAGATGGCTCATATCTATTCTTTAATGACATTATTGATACAAAATGGCATTTCATGCGCTGTAACATTCATTTTCGAAATATTGTAGTTCTTATTTTCACCCATTTTCACATAATAGTAAATACACATTCCATAAAAGTTATGTGTGATTATACAAAATAATTACATGATATCATGAAATGTAGTGGTATGTATGAAATGGAGTATTTACGTATACTCCGAATTGTATGACGGTGACTCTATGCTTGACAGTCTTCAGTCTTGCTATTATCTACAAGGTACCTGCGTGTGAGAAATCAACACGCTAAGCATTTTTATGCTTAGTGGTTCTTTATGTTTCTATTCTCATTTCATACAATCAATACAACATATATATGCACATATGGCTTGTATAAATAGCGTGCGTATGCATCGATTAATCATCTCAATTACATCGATATGTTTATTTTTCAGACAAAATTTCGGCGTTTGGATTTAGGGATGGAGTTGGCGAGTTCTTGAGATGATCGACCCTCGAGAAGCACGTGTAGGCGCGAATATTTGTTTCGAAGAAGCAAGGCCGGATCGGCGGATGTGTGTAGATTCTGAGCAACGAGCGAGTCACAATCAGAACAGTATCGATACGCTTTGGTTGTGGGCTGTTCGATCGATTGAAGCGGTAGTGCCCATGACTAGGTTGCGTCGGGATAGTGGCAAGAGTGTGTGGCTGAAGGGGACGAGGCAAAGACTACATGTGTGACACGGTATGGAGGCTTCGAGTTCTTAGTCATGCCTTTTGGATTGACTAACGCTCTTGCAACATTTTGTAACCTCATGAATGATGACCTATTCGACTTCCTAGACTCATTCATGGTGGTATACTTGGATGACATAGTGATATCTGACCCGACTACGAAGGTAGCACGTGCACCTTGAGAGGTGTTTAACATACTAAGGCGAAACGAGGTTGTATGTTAAGAAGGGGAGAGAGTGTGGGTTGCTTAAATGAGATCAGGATTTTGGGTCATGATTTCGAGTCTCGGTGGATCAAGATAGTGCGAAGGTGGTAACAATTTCAGTTAGCCACTTGTGCAGGGTATCGAACCGATCTTTTCTCGGCTTAGCAAACTACTACAGGAGATTCATCAAGGACTATTCTAAGATAGCATGTCCTCTCACGAACCTTTTGAAAAAAGAGAGGAAGTGGGATTGGGATGTAGAGTGTCAAGCTTCCTTTCAAAAGCTCAAGGATGCGATCACCTCAAAGCTAGTTTTGAGGTTTGCCACGCTAGGTTGCCTTTGAGTACACGGACTCGTCAGGACGGAGTTAGGTGGTGTGTTGGTGCGGGCACCGTAGCGTCGAGTTTAAAGTTAAATGGAAGCCCAGAAAGCGAGGAAGTGCAACACCTCACGAAAGAGATATTTACAACGGTCATCGCTGCACAAGATGTCTGGAAGCCTTTACATGATGGGAGCGCGGTTCGTAGTCTTGTGCAGCCAGCGTAGCTAACACCTTCTTAAAACTCAAAATAAGCTCAGCACTGACAAGCTCGATGGTAAAGTTCTTAGCGGAGCTTTGACCGTGTGGGTGCCTGGCCAGGGTTGACACAACCCAGTGGCGGTCGTTGAGTAGGAAGGAGATGCCGACTATGTGGGATCATTAAGTTGAGTTATGGTAGACTTCACAGGGCGAGTGAGGCGAAGTTCCGCAGACTCGACATATGGTTGGTTGACGGAGTGCGAAAGTACCACGAGGCGATATTGGCTAGAGAATGAGTTGCTTTATTTCATAGGAGGGAAGCTATATGTGCCTTCAAGCAAGTTGAGACGAGAGTTGCTGAATGAGTCACATGATACAAAGTGGGTTGGTCACCCAGGAGAAGAGAGAACATTGGCGTTGCTCGCATGGTCTTTTCATTAGCTTAAGATGAAGGAAGATGTGCAAGCATATGTCAAGACATGCCATGTCTGTCAAGTTGACAAGATTGAGCGGAAGAGCGAGTTTCTTTATGGCCCTGCTATTCTGAAAGACCATGGCGGGGTGTTTATCGATGGACCGTCGGGTTTTCAGAAAGTTGAGGACTTCGGATCAGTTTTGGTTGTGGTAGATAGGATCTCTAAGTACGTTGTCTTCGTACCAGCCCCGGGTGAGTGTCTAGCTGAAGAAGCAGAGCGCATCTTCTTCAGTAATGTTATGAAGCATTTTGGGATGCCTGAGGACATAGTGAGCGATCGAGATCACAGCGGTTCCATGGCAGTTTTGGGTTGTTTAACTCGAAGTGGGATTACGGAGTGCAAGTTCTCTCTTTATTGTCTTCCTCACACCCAGTGGTCGGGCGAGGTGGTGAATCGGATGCTCGGGGAGTGCTAGCGCCAATGCCCCAATTATACCCTAGTAGTTTGTTCTGGAGTTCTGAATAATATAAGTCAAATTTGAATTTTTCGGAAATTAATATTGCTAAGTGTGAAAAATGATATAATCAAAATTATTAAAGAAGTAAAAAAGGATAATGGTCAATTGTTAAGTTAGGGACTTAAGACATATTAAGTTAAAAGATTTTATGATAAGATAGAATATTGATAAGTTGTTTTGCAAATTAAATGATATGTGAGGACTAAATATCAAAATGTGAAATTAGGCCAAAAATTAGATAAAGCCAAACATGGTCTTATAGAAGAAGCATTTCCCATTTGGTGTTGGAGAGCTAGGGCATTTACAGGTTTGAGAGGAGAAGCTATTCTTGGTGATTTCTCTTCATTTGCTTTGGAGATCTAGCCTTGTTCAAGAGAAGAAGTGACGAATAAGGAGAAGAAGAAGCTAAGGTTTGAGAGATTTGTCAAGAAAGGTACGGGATTTCCAATCTTGTTGGGTTTGTTGTATATTTTGAATTGCTTGGTATTTGTTGTTTGTTGGGTTCTTCAAATGAGGAAGAAATTTATGTAAAGTGAAGTAGGGTTGGTAAGGGGAGATGCTGTAAAAATTTCCCCCAAACTGTAAGCGAGTTATTTTGCCATATCTTGGCCTAGAGACCTCTAAATTGGGTGATTCCAAGTTGAGGAGAATCCTAAGTCCCTTAGCTGAAAATGTGTTGAAGACCTCAAGGTCCGATTATTGGCATAAGACCCCTGAATTTAGGTCCAAAGTTCAGTCCTTGATTTGGTCCTGCTAGTCATATCAGTCTTGATGTTTGTGTCATATCACGAGTTTTAGTTATCCAACACGAGTGATTCTAATTTCTTGGTAAACTAGACTTCTTGTAAAATAACTTCCATAAAGGAAGTATAATTTGGACCCCATTGTACCCAGAAATTCAACAAGACTAGCCTTGAGTGTTTGAGTCATATATTGGGATAGGTAGATCCCGAATGGTGATTAATTTTGGAGTAAACTAGACATGGAGAACAACTTTCATGAAGAGAAGTGTAACCAAATTAGTTCCCATTATTCCCATGAAGTTTTTTAAAGTAAAGGAACAATTATGTCCCTAAAACTATCTCGAGTAGTCGAATATTAGGACCATATCTCCCAAAGTAAAAGTCCAAACGACATGATTTTTGAACCATAAGAAACGTAAGACATAGGGGTATATTGGTATAGAAGATTACTTTGTCTAACAATCTTGTTTACAGGGTTAAAATTGTAGTCGAAAATGGACTTGGGAGAGTACCTGTTGTCCACCTTGAATTAGTTATAAGCGAAATTGTATAAAAGATTATGAATTTTATTTGTTTGTAAATAATGTATCATAGTAAGGTGATCATGATAACATGTGTTATGAAAGCTTAAGAGAATACACGTATATTTTTGTTATATGAAAAAGTGCAAAGTACAGTTAAATGTTTATAAGATATTATTTTATAATGAATATCTCATAGGTATACATGATATCAATAGTTATTCATGTATATGGGATATGCTTTTCTAATATCTGAAATATTGTTAAGAAAACATAATAAAATCGATTGCCTCCTTATGACCGGCTAGTTGGATAGATAGGCATGCCTATAGGGATAATAATGATGCAACATACAGTTTATAAATAGAGTGGCCCCGTTTGGGTCGATGACATGGATCCCGTTTGGATCATTCGATTGCCCCCCATTTGGGTCGCCCTGTCTGATGCCGATTTATAAATCATTGTCTTGTACAGTGATAGTACCTTCGAACTGCTCTGAGTTCAAACCCACGTGATCTACTTCTTTGGAATATACGGGCATGACCGAGGAGGATGAAAGTTTTGTAATGTTTATAAAAGACATAAAACATGGAAATTACATGAAATGAAAAATGTAATGAAATTATAAATGAAAAGATATAAGACTTGAGCATAACTGTCGCACCCCCAAACCCGACCCGACCCGACTCGAATGACTGGACCAGACCCAAGGACACGGACCACTAAATCCATTTATCTGTAAAACACATTTCATATACTCATTTTCGATAGGATGTTCGATAGGATATTTAATATCCATTTAATCATATTTATATATGTGAATATGATATCACTACTTATTCTCATTCATTACTATAAAAAGTATGTATTTATCTTTTAAGAGGGCCCATAGCTATACTTTAGTACAATATTTATACAAAATGGCATTTCATGCCCTTTCCAAATCATTTACAAAATATTTTCAGAGTTCACCTCTTATTATCTTTAATCACAATTTAAATACCACATTTCATGATAAAAAAATATTGAAAATATAATCTTCTTATGAAGATCTTTACATCTTTTGATTTCAATGCAAAGTAGTCGCATGATATCATGGAATGAAGTGTATGCATGAGAAGGAGCATTTACTTATACTCGCCTGATTTGGCGGTATTTGTGGGCTCTGGCGTCTTGGACACGCCACTATACTGGTACCTACGTGGAATGCCAATGCACTAAGCATTTTCATGCTTAGTGGCTCTTTACATTTATATTCTTATTTCAAACAATTATACCACATATATATGCACAACAATTAACTTTTTCTATATGCATCACTTAATCATCTAAAAAACATTCAACATATTTTCCAAACAACCTTTCAACATACTACTCATGTGATCCATGCAATATGTATAAATATACTATTTTATAGTAATTTAACATACTTTCATTTTGTCTCAAATTTAGAAATACAATAATTCCCATCTTTCATGTCCCATGTTTTATTATTCTTGTCACAACGAAATTCACATAATCCACACAATTATTAATCATTTTTCCCTTAAACAAATATAACCGAAACTTTGATTAACGTAGGATAAGCTAGCGAATCATTAGCCTTGCAGTCTTGGGCTATAGGCTGGTATAAAACATTTAATAACTTCGTTTTATCCCATTTGGGTTCTGATTTGGTTATTTTGAATTTACGTGCATTGTACACTATCGATATTGTCGGAGCTACGGATCGGGTGCCACTATAAATCATTTAGTTCGTAGGTACTACACAGTGACCATGTCGTGTTATGCCAATCATCACAACTTTCAGAACAATGATTAACATTCTCACGAAGGGCATTAATAATTAGTCATTGCAATACCATTTTCATATTTTCACAATCTGATTCTCATTTATCAGTGATTACGTTTGTACATACGTGAATCCGTCATGTTTTGCCACTACACATGATTCACTTATAAATCAATTAACCAACACTCAAAAGAATTCATTTTATGGTCAAATAGAAGTACATATATAGATGTTGTCCAGGCATTCAGTTGTTTGACGATAAACACAAAACTTGAAACAAGAAGATAAGTATGAAGAATAAACCAAAATTTGTTGTTATAGTATATTCTTGTATCTGATCTTAGCTGCAGGTTTTATCATCACAAATCCATCACAAATACGTCACAAATCAAATAACAAACAAGAAAAATCGAGTCATGCATGCTATTTGGTTAGGAGTTGATTTCTATAAATACACCTTCACTTGTAAAGTTTTCAGGGAACAAATGAGCCATATTTTTCCCAAACTTCCTTTAAAGAAAATAATAGTTTATAGGTCTATTTTCGGTAAGTGGAATCATCTAATGATTCGAATCTGAAACTCAGATATGTCTAAACAATCGGGACTACTCTATTTTCAAAACACTTGAAATTGCCCTAAACGAACTTCACTTTGGCCAATTTCTTGGGTAATGGGGTCAATTTGAATACACTTATTTTAAGGAAATTTGTTCCCCTGAAGTCTGGTTACCTAGAAAATTAACTCACTCGATTTGGATGAGTAATAGCCAAAACAAAAACATAGGTTTTGGAAAATTTTGACAACATCTCCCCTAAAACCCCAACATTTCCTTTATACAAAAATCTCTCAAAACTAATCATAATCAAAGCAAAAAGGCTGCTTGAACTCTAACTCAAACATATATATACAAAAGTAGGGTTTTACCAAACCCAGGCAATCAAAGAGGAGTTAGGAGGGTTCTAGCAATAAAAGAGATACCTTGTTTCCTTCTTGAACCTTCAAATCAAGCTTCTACTTTCTTTCTTTTCTTACAAAACTTTGAACAATGGAGAACAATCACCAACAGTGGCTCTTTGCAGACCCGCAGCACCTAGCTCTCTCTCCCTTTTAAGCGTGAAAATGCCCCATTCTATGTTGATTTTGGTCTTATCCTTTCATCCATTCTGAGGCCTTGTTTGGCTATCTCTTTTTGGCTTTCTTTTCTCATTTTTTGCATTAAAGCCCTTCATTTCTATTTCATTTTGCACCACAACTTATCACATTTCTACTTTGGCATATACTCTTCTTCATTTATGACCTTTGGATCCTCATTTGACATTTACCAATTTAACCTTTCTTGTTGTATTAAATCCGGTTTTATTTTTATTTTTCATAGCATTTAAATTCGAAAATTCAATTCAACATGTTGTACCTAAACATATCATTAACTACTACTAGGGCTTAATTTGGGGTGCACTAATCCACTATGCGAATTCTCACTTTAAAAACCTCTATTTTTATCACTTAAAACCAATAAAATATCGAATAGATAAAATAGAAATTTATAATAGCAGGAAATGTTATAAAGTAAAATAATAAAGCAGAAAAGGCTATTTTTAGGACATTACAATAACTCATAAGACTAAGATTAATAGATATCATGGAATATGCAAATAAATTAATGAGTGGAATTGTTATGATTTATTACCTTATGTTGAAATATTAGTGATAAATGGTTAAATGTATATGTATATGTATAGTTATATGCATTTGTACATGTGTTTGTGACGATCGTTATAGTGGTTGTCCATATTTATGGATCTCCACTAAGCTATAAAGCTTAGCACATGTTTTTATTCATGTAGGTATCGAGGGGGCGGTGATAATAAAGGACATCCCATTATGAGGCTAAGACAACATTGGAACCCATCAATTATGTTTTGTTTATTTCCAGATTGATGTACATATATTTTTGAAAACAATGAAAAGTTTTGTATATAATGTAATCAAATATGTTAATCACTCCAATGGTGGGGCATGATATTATTTTGTAATATGATAATTTATATATTTGTAAGTTTATATTTTCAAGATAATTGTTTAGAATAATGTAAGTTAACAGGTTTATAGTTCTCAAATTTGTGATACCCTTTCCTGACACGGGGTGCTAGGTTAGGGCGTCATGTAGCACCCCATTCTTGGATCTACTCGATTGGCGGATATATATATATATATATATATTTGTAAGTTTATATTTTCAAGATAATTGTTTATAATGATGTAAGTTAACAGTTTTATAGTTCTCATATTTGTGATACCCTTTCTTGACTCGGGGTGCTAGGTTGGGGCGTCATGTAGCACCCCATTCCCGGATCGACCCGATTGATGGATACGAGCCAGAATGGGTTGTTAGTCGGGTTCATGTGCGAAACATATACAAAACAAAATAGCAGTTTGGCCCAGGCATTTCATTTCGTATAAACATTTTCAAATATGTCTTTCAGGCGATTTAAAATTCGGTAAGGCCTATTAAATTACATTATACAAAGAGTACAATTTCTATAAAGGCATATGAGCCTTTTTAAAATGATTACAAAATAGATGTTCAGAGTTCAAATTGTTTTACAATCTCGATGTTAAAAAAATGGAGTGAATGCATATGTCGGACATACTCCGTAATTATTTCTCTATGACTCGACACTTCTCGATCTTGCCTTTCGTTCCTGTTCAATCGATACTTGCGCGTTGATAAAAACAATACGCTAAGCATTTTCATGCTTAGTGGTTCCTCTGGTCAATTCTTACATTTGGTTTGAGTAATTATGATTTTACTAAACAAACTTTCAAATTTTTTTGGATGATCAATGTCAAACAATACATATACTTATTTCATATACAATCATTTATGGTTTATTAATCATCCCAAATATACACTTTCATGTGCAATAAATCATTTATAACGAATTATGCATTTCTGTGCTCTTTTCATTTCAATTTGCAATCATGCTTTGATACCAATATGTTAACAATTCAAAGTCAATTCAGTTCTATACTTAATTTGCTTATGTTTTGTTATACAGGATATCGAATCATAGGCCTGATCCCATTTAAGTACTTGATGCAGGTATAAAACATTGTTTTATAACACGATTCGGTCCGTGAGTTCTTGGCTTGGTTATCAAAAATCAATTCGTGAACATTACGGATACTGTCCCTTTAGGCTGCTGATCAGAGTGACACATCAATACGTTTGTTCGCAGTACTGCTAATTTGACCCTTATTGGTATACCAATTTATCCTTAATGCGAATTAAAAGGTTAACATTCTATTAAGGGCATTCAAATCCTTTATTGCAAAATCTGATTACAATATGTACATTTGTATAAGCGATTCATTTCAATACTCATGAATTTTCATATGCAAACATTTCACAATCAATTGCCTCAAATCAATTAAAACAAATCAATATGCTTTTCTTATACATTTAGAATAAACATTTCAAATCTTGAAATGAGAATAGGAGAAGATAGAACAAACATTTCAAATCTTGAAACGAGAATAAGAGAAGATAAAACAAACATTTCAAATCTAGAAACGAGAATAAGAGAAGATAGAACAAACCGATCTATCTCTTTCTTTTTGCCTTGTTGTCAATCTCGGTCTTAGGTTAGGTGATCTTCACCGGCCCTTAGCAAATCACACACATCACATTTAGTAAGCCTTTTCTCACATAGCGTGCTTGTAGGCGAGTATGATACGTGTTTCCATAGTTCATTCTTATTTGAACCCCATTGATCATTTATTAAATTCGGCCCAAACTATCGGTGTATGAATCTGAGGTGTTCGAACAAAATCTGAAATTTGCCTCACATGAACAGTAGCTACGGCGAGTGGCATGCCGGAGAGAATTTGACCTTTTGGAGCACCTCGGCCTCGCCCAGCGGCGGAGGCATCCTGCCGGCGTAGGTTTGCGCTCTGACGTAGGTATTTGCCCGGATTTTTCTAGTTTTCCTTTTGCGATTTTCTCAAAAAATCACCCCAGAATCAAATGAAACTCTAGAAATCACTCCCGAAAGGCATTCTAACATTATAAACCAATCATGAGCAAAACCCGTATTAGATGGATTAGGGTTTTTCTAACTTGAAACATCATTTAAAGAAATCTAGGGTTTGGTTCTCACCTTAAATCGCACAGATCCTCTTCATCAGATGCTTGATCACTTAGAAGCAAGGAATAGGATGATCTCACAATCACTTCTTCTTACAAAACCCTAGCTTCCTCCTCTCACTCTTCTCAAAACATTTTTGCTCAAATGAGCATTCTAAGACCAAATGTGGTCTAATATCACTTATTCTTAAGGCCATGTTTGGCACATCAAAAACCCATTTTTGGATTTAAGTTGTCTCAATTTACCTTATAGCACATATATCACTTCTATTTGCACTTAAACACATAAACATTTTCTCAAATGACCCTTAGGTCCTTATTTTACAATTTCCAAATTTAACCTTTTTCATAGGTTTATTTCGGGTTCAATCAATTTCTCATTTTAGCACATAATATTTAATCATATGCTCACATATTCATTTTACATTTCACTATTTAACAATTTATTAGTTTTCTCGAAAAAACCCAAGTTTGGCTCAATTTATACCCGGAATATATAATAAAATTATTATAAAAATTATTGGGTATTTTTGAGGCGTTACAATGTCACATGTGCCACTATGTGACAGTCGCTAAAACGAACTGGTTGGAACTTCTTGAGCCTACGCAGTTGTCTTACAATTTGCAACAAATTTTAGCAATAAGAATAAGCCCTTTTGAGGTAGCAATTGGGTTCCAACCTCACATGCCCTTGGATGTGCTGATTTCTAAGCAACCTGGCCGCAGCGTGAGTCTCGCTGCATACAAATTTGCGAAGTCTAGGCAAGATTTACTTGATGAAGCCCAAGACAGCCTCGAGAAGGCAAATAGAGACATGAAGAAATATGCGAACGAAGGCAGGAGGCCTTTGGAATTTAAGGAATGGGAGAAGGTTATGTTGAAGCTTACTCCTTAAATTTGGAAGAAAATCTTAAATAAGCAGTTTCCAAGAGGCTTGATCCCGAAGTATGATGGCCCCTTTGAAATTGTGAAGCGCGTTAGAGCGTGACCTACAGTTAGGAAAGCTACGGAGGATTGAAGCTTCACTGAAGCGTTCAATTTAAGCTTCTTAAAGCCTTATCATCATGATCCTAGTTTGGTGTCTGAAAGCGGAACCCGCCTATGATCAAGGTTGAGTTCAGCAAAGAGATTGCAAGCGTCCTGTAGGGTAGGAAGATGGGCAAGTAGAAGAACAAGTGGACCGAGTACTTAATTCATTGGAAAGGGACGCCCGTTAGTGAAGCAAGTTGGGAGAAGGGTGCTACTTTGTGGCAGTTTGAAGATCAAATCAATGGTATCTTGCGATTGAAGTTAACGAGGACATGGCCTCTGAGTAGAGGGAAAGGGGTTTGTGTAAAACAGGAAAAGAATTCCAATTTTTTCAACAGGTAAATGGTAATTTGGTGGGAAACCATAAATTTTCTAGATCTTGGATGACGAAACGGACTTCACCGTTGAATTCGTCTCATAAAATCTAGTTACCCCGTTGAATTTCGTTGGATTCCAAGACATTCGAAATTTCAAATTTTTCGAGACACCGGGTGTCGAGTGACACATGATATGATCATATGGATGTCATGGGCCTGGGGAATTGGCGCGTAGCGTAGGTCGTGGTGCATTTGTGTGAATGGCTCACATTGAGCCAAGTTTCAAGTGTAGGATAAAGCAAGAAAAGAAAATAAAGAAAATAAGGAAAAAACATGGAGAGTACAAGTGGCAATGGAGGAAAGTGGAGGGAAGTTTCCTCCACTTTTGGACCATTCGGTTGATTATAATAAAAAAAAGAGATAGAAAAGAAAAAATGAAGGAAAAGAGAAAAAAAAGAAAGAAAAAGAGAAAACTAGAAAGAAAAATGGAGAATGAAAAAGAAATGAGAAGGAGAGCAAACAAAAAGGATGTTCAGTGGATATGAAGGGGAGAAAGGAAAAATTAAATTAAATATGAGGAGAGTAAACAGGAGAGGGAGAGAAAGAAAACGGATAGAGAATGAGAAGAAATGGGGAGACAAGAAGTGTTTCATTCAAACGGTGAACCTAAATGGTCCAAGAAATTAAAGTCGATCCACTATGAGGGCTACATGTAGGTACCAAAATCTGTGAGTTTCATCAAACTTCAAGAGGTAGGGAATTTTCCTACTTTGATTATTTTCTAGCCTAAAGGTCATTTAATGGCATGGGCTTTCTTTAGGGCCGTAACTGGTCACGTGATTTAGTCCCAAGATTTTGGGACTGAATATTGAAAAAATTTTTAAACGGTTCCAGGCAGTCTCGGACTGGGTTGAGGTTTGGTTTTAATCCCATGATTGTTGTCTTTGGGTTTTGTTGAATTTTTCAGTATCACAATAATTTGTTGATGAATGGAACCAAAAATGGTTCATGGCCGTGAAGGGACCGAGAGGTGTCCTGTTTATGTGGGTCTGAGATTTGGGCCATTTTTTGTGTTATTCTTTGGAAAAACATGGTGGTGTGTAAAAATTATGTTAATATATACTTGCTTGATGTATTAACATGAAAATTATATGTAGAAAATATAATTATCTGAAATTTATCAATGTTGCATGTAGCTCTTATTGTGTATGTAACATGACATAGCATGAAATGACATAATTGCATGAAATTTGCACGATGACATCGCGTCAAGTCGAGTGTGTGTGCATGGTATTAGTTATTCACCATTCTTGGTAAATGTGTAGTGAGCTCGGAAATTGGGACAACGTCCAAAATTGAAACTCACGGTTGCATAAAATAATAATAATAAATTTCGTGTGTTTGGGCGAAGCAAGATGGGGTAGATCCCCCCAAGGTGAAAGACCAAAATTTATTCTTGGTTAGACATATGTGTCCAGCGATGAAAGTTCGTGAAAGTGTTAGAGAGAACGACGAAACTGCGGTGAGACCACGGAGAGTCGCCACCCACAAAATACGAGTTTGGTAAAAAATTAAATGAATATTTGAGGGTTGTCCAATGGGTTAAGTCATTGGGTGAACATCAATTGTGACACCCCTTCTCCGTCCAGGCCCGATTTAGGCGTCAGGAACGGTCAAGGATGCTCACTAAATTGTGATACCCAGGTGGGACTCTGTTATCGATTAACTATAACCACTAACTTGTGACTATTAAACTTGTTTCATATTACATCATAAGGATACAAATCTTATACAAGTTCCATATTTAATAGTGTTCAACATTTGCATTGTTTGCAAGAAACAAAAAGACATATCACGTTATACCAAAATTCTTCAGTAGGCCCTATTGATGTGTTGACCTCTTACTGCGATGATGTGGATGCGTCCGTCCTCTAGTCTCCCTCTTCTCCACCACAATATACGCGGATGAAAGCAAGCGTCTTAGAAACTCACGCTTAGTGGGAATAAACTCAAATAGACAATACAATAGGATCATCTCACTTTAGACATAAACTTATAATGATTATAACTTTTACATATCTTTATTTCATTTGTGTTATCTGTCTTTTCATCCACAGTTTCATTCCATAGGCTTTTAATGTCATTTATACTCGCCGTGTTCTTGTCGTGTATAAAATCAACGCATATGTCTTGTCTTCTCATATCATATCTTATCATATGCGCATATACATTTCTTTTGTGTATACTTTTCATTTCTTTTATATTCATGCACATAATCTGGCTAGAGCGGATACGGGAAATATTATATGTGCCGAAGGTCTTATCCTTTGTCTGAGCGGTGAGTCTCTATAATGTGTGCAGAGGTACTATCCTTTATCGAGGCAGTGTCTACATCGGTCAGGAAGGTATCATCAACATACGAAGACAGTGACCTATGCCATGTACTATGTATTGACCCTTTAGGGCGTGATCGAAGCGGGATCACATGTCGTCGACACGACGGGACCTCGATATCTGTATCTATATCTTTGTTGTATCTTCCACATAGGCATGCCTATCTATCCATCTAACTTAGGTCATATCTGATGATTGATTAGTATTATGGTTTCTTTCATAGATTATCTGATGATATAAAGTATACGTGAATATCTCTTGATATCGTCTCACATTATAAGGATATATTCATTATCAAATATCTCTCTTATAACCATGTTACTATACTTTTCTTAGAACCAAATTACATATATTCTCTTTAGCTTTCATATATTAAATTTATACTACACTTGTATATTATGAAACCTATGTAATCTTGTTCCTCTATGAATCTACTTTACTTAGAAATTGAGATCATTCCAATTGGATCGTACGAGCTTCGAGTTATGGCATTTTCATGCCAACTAATTCGATTACGATTTTCCCTCGGGACTGTTTGTATTACTCATTTTCCTGGAGTATTAACTTCATTTTTTGACACTAGGTGCTTTGTACTCATTTAAAGCTAAGGTGCTAGGGTTCTATTCCATTGGAATCCACCCGATTGAACACTTAGGAACTCGAGGTCGTCGAGAGCAATTCGGACTACTCTGTATTCAAACGGATGCAGGAATTGGCTTGCACATGGCCCCACTTGAGTGAATTTTGGGCCGCAAGTCAGGGTGGGGTACCTATTAGATTATGGTTAGTTCTCCTTGAAGTCTATTTAATTGGCCTTGAATCACTCAAATCGGATAGAAATGGGTAAAGTTATGGCGAAATACGAAAACTGGTAATAATAGGAAAGCGAGGAACGGGGTGTCTTAGATACATGTCTAACATGTCTGGTACATGTTAACCCAATGACGAACACAAGATGTACCCGATTACATGTTCAAGGTGTCATAGAGTACATGTCTGAAAATGCCAATGTGTGTTTTTCTCCCATTTTCTCCATACTTTCACCCAATTCAACTCTGTCTCATAAACACCTCAAAACCATTCCAAATTCATCTTATAATCTCTGTTTTACTCAATTCTTCTTTCAATACTTATTTTATGCACTCTATTGAACTCAAACATGTTTTCTATTCATCTCTTATACATGGCTGGTTTACTCAACCCGACTACCAAGAAATCTAGGATCCCTATCAAAACCTAGAACAAGAACAATCCATGTTCATACTTTACATAACCCTTAGAACCCAAAAGCACATGTATATTAGGGACTCTGAGTCCTCTCATAGCAAAACCACAGAGAAACAAAGTTTGTGATGATTCCATATAAATTCATTCACAGGAGTTAGGTTTCCCTGCAACCCACAGCCTGAGCACATATCTAGACAAGAAATCCATACAAAACCATATAGTTCCATACAAAAATCCCAAGTTCCATAATTTCCATACCTTTGATTTCTCCTCCTCCTTCCTCTTCTTCTTCTTTCTCTTCCTCTTCACTTCTCTACCAAACAGTATGACGCTTCTTGTTTGGAGACAAAATGAGTTATTTTGTCTCCATCTCTTTTTTACACTTTAAGTTCTCTTAATTGCCATTTAGTCCTCCTTCATTCCCTTATTTCCACTACAACTTAAAGTTATTTCCACTTGATCTCTAATCTTCACAACTTCTAACTTTTATACCCCTCTTTTGATAAATTACATGTATCCCTTATGTATGCAAATTCGGTTTTGCTTATTTTATTTCTAACTATTTTATTTGAATATATACTTTTACTTTTATGATACCCGAAACATGTTATAAAATGCCAGGGTATGTTTTGGGGTGTTACACCAATGACTGGTTTTCACACTTGGCGTTGCATGTGTGAGGGATTCGGTTAGGACTCGGGTTATGGGCATGATGAGTCTCATCTCATGCATGACATGAAATATTTCATATAGGATTGCATTGTATGTATGTAATGTGGTTTGATGTATGTATGTCATTGCATGTGCGTACAGGTGGGGGAATAGCCTTTGTAAGAGGTACCTGCGGGCATTGTTCACCCCATTGTGGGACCCTTCCAAAATCTACGGGGAGTGTACGGGAGACGACCTCAGCGATGCGTGGTCTGAAGGAGGCCCGACATGTGACCTTGAGTAACATTTTTTGTAAAAAAATTGTTTTGTATAAAATTCTTTTGGACTATTGTATAAATGGTCGGGTATGTAATTAAGGTAAATTGGGCGTGATCGGACATCTGATTTGTAATTATTCTTTTTTTCATATTTTAGATTTAAATGTAGATAGATAGGTCCGATTGAAGGAAGCATGGAAGTGGTGCCGAGTAACTCAGTGTCCATGGGTGGTTAGTGGGTCAGGGCCTGAGACTTAGGTCTTGAGGCGACCTGAGACGAAAATTTCGTGGGTTGGCAGGTTGTCAACGGGACCCTCGAAAATTAGGGCATCACAGTTTAGCCCCTCGACTAGACCCTAGTTCAATGCAACATGAGGGCGTTGTCTTGTCCCCATGCGCGCATCAAGGAAGGAGATCAAGGGAAATCGAGGAAGCAAGTGCTAACACGGGATCAGAAGCTCGGCAGCATAGTGTGTGAGCCAGTATACCGAGGGGCGACCGGCGATCCTAGGTGCAGGACGACGCACGGTGCGATCACGGCACTTTCGCGTGCTCACGCCGGCAGGGGCTTGGGGCGCAATGATTGAAGCAAGAGCGAGTTAGAGTGGGAGAGCACGCCTTATATAGGCACGAGGCCTTGGGCGACAAGTTCTGGTGGGTGTGATGGAGTCCTCGGCCTGAGGTCTACGACCGCGAGGATTCCTATGGCATTAGGAATCCTTAGCAGGAAAGACTCATAGTCCAAGAAGGCTTTGCGATAAGAGTCCTGATCAGGTAAGAAACCTAGTCCGGGAAGGATTCGTTGAAGCTATGATTGAAGACTTAGAGTTAGGTAGAGCTTTTTTTTTAGTTAGATTTGTACTAGGACTAGCCTATATAAAGGGTATGTGTGCCCATTTGGCTAGATAAATGGAAATTGGATCCAAAGAAAGCATTTAACATCATGAGATGTGAGAGCCTTTGCCAAAGAGTCTTGTATTTTAAGAGTAAATAAAATATGAGTTGGGGAGAAAGTCACGTACGTCTTGTGTTTGTGAGAACGTGAGGTGTAGAGAAGGCTAGCCTAGCGGGTTCTTAGGTGCCACACACGCAAGCCTAGAAATTGGGCGTGTGACAGTTGGTATCAAAGCAACTATAATTCATAGCTTTTTTCTAATATGTTTTTATTAAAATAACATATTTCTATTTTTATTATTTTCTCCCTATTTATAAATTTTATGATTTTTATAATTTATAAATTCTACTTGAAATAATATGAATTTTTATGGTTATAATTTATTTCATATTATATTTATAAAAAATAATATGAAATTATAGGGAAAACTTATAAGTACATAATTGTTTTGTAAACAATATTATTTATAGTTAATTTTTATAATTTTATAATATTTTTATTTATGAGATAATATTATAAGTTTATTCATAAATTATAAATAACATAGTATTATAAAATTATGTATGGTTATGAATTTATAAAATGTATTTTAGTTATAAATAAATAAAAAAATGAAATTAATAATATTGTACGTTTATAATCCTAAATAAATAAAAAAATTTGTTTTACAGTATAAATAACTATAATTATGAGTGGCTATAAATTTATAAATAATATTACAAAAAATAACAAAATTTTTTATAAACTATTAACCATAAATTTATTTATTTATGAAATAATAGTATATATTATTAAAATTTTATTTCATATCTTTTTATTAATGGTTATAAATTTTTAGAATTTTTTTTCCTTTTTTCCTATATATAAATGCATTGTTTTTTTATTTCTCTATCATGCCTATATATGTAAATTAATCAGCTACTTTACCCTGCAACAACTTATGATTAACTATCAATTCTTTACCCATAATTCACAGGCTATCAATGAACCAAAGACCCAAAGCTGTCCGTCATAGATGATTGACATAAATACACACACATGTTCTCCTATTATTGGTTTTCATATAAACCAAATAGCAATTCGAATAAGTTTTGTAAAAGATAACATTTAATACTTGTATGGTTTGTGACATCTTCATGACCTTTTGCTTGGCTTTTTCATCAAATAACTCAAATTTTAAGCTTTTTTTTTTTTTAAATGAAGGGAAACTACAAAGCTTTAAACTTAGAAAGACGATTGGACAAGATCATAATAATCTACAAAGTTATTATAAGTAACATCTTTAGGGAAGTTTGATATCCAATTTCTTGAATCTAAAATTCCGATACCTTTCTTGACGAGACAATCAACAATTCTATTAGTTCCTCTATAGACATGGTGACAACAATGAATGTTTAGATCCCTGAATATCTTCCAAATATCTTCCATTAAAACCCTAATAGAGCAAGGGGCATTGATCATCTTATTAAAACAGTCAATGACTATTTTTGAATCATCTTCAATCTCTAAACTATCAAAACCATTGTTCTTTGCCGCTAAAATATCATCTCTATGTGTCATACATTCTGCTAGAATAATTGAGGTATAGCCTAAATGTTTACAAGCAAATCATGCTGTGATACCATTAAATCTCTAAAGCCTACACAGCCTCTTACTCTCTGCTAAATGTTTAAGCTTGTTTTTTGTTACAACATAAACAACACCTTATATATATCATAATCAAATCAAAGCTTGTGACTTAAAAAAAATCAAACACCATCATAATAAAATAAATATTAGAAAACCTAAACAAATTTTATATTTGTAAACCTAATTTATGTGAAAATATTAGTTACAAGAGAGCAAAATAAAATTTATTTAAATTCCTCATGAGTATTTTACTAGAGTTTTTTCAAAAAAAAAAAAAAAAGTTAGATAAGAGAAACAACAAACTTGTTTCATTATAGTAAGGAGTAATCAAGGCTCAAAAAAATGTAAAAACTATAAAAAAAATTGATTTTTATTAGTAGAGAAGGATTAAATATTACAAAACTTGAATATATATGACATTAAATTAATAATAGTTATTAGATTTATGAGTAATTTTCATATTAAAAATAATTTTGAAAGGACAATGTATAGTAAATTGGTTGTTATGAATCTATTAGATAGAATTAAATGGACCAAAACTTAAAAGGAGAAAGAATAAAAATAAGAGATGCGTGGATAACTCTGGGTGCAATCATAGGGCATCTTTGGTTCTTGTTTTTAAAAAATGTTTTTGTTCTCAAACAAAGGTGAAATTTAATGTTTTTGTGTTTTAGAGACAAAAAAATTAGAATCAAATGTGTTTTTCTATTTTCCTTGTTCTCAGAAACCAAATATTCATAATCTCTTTAAAACAAATTCGTCTTCTCCGATAAGTGTTTTGAGAATTTCATAATGTTAGTTTCCCAAGTTAAAATGGTCATATGAATGACATCTCCTTGTTGCATCCATTCTTTACTAACTGAAATATATTTGTACGCGTCAGTGTGATGAGAAAAGATTCAGACTCCTAACCATGATTCCTTTATAGAATTCTTTTATATTACAAGGGTGACTCTTTTATATTAGACATTAGACATGGTGTTGAATGCATTCACCTATTAAATGGTTTTTTAAAATGTTTGAATTTCATTTTCTTTAACTAGTTCAATTTCCAACAAAAACTTGGCGTCGTTCATGGAAAAGTATAAAGTGAAAAAAATAAATATATAATATCATAAATGCAAGAATTTTTCCCAAATAGTTCCAATTTTGTAAATTATGTTTGTCAATACTCAAATCTTTGGTCACGTTTGATAATATTTCAAAAAATGTAATGTTGGAGATATAGGTTGGCATAGTCTCGAGGAAAAATAAATCACATAATTATTTAACAATTAAACCCGATGTTACAACTAGCATCGCCCGAAATTATAGGTCAAGCTGTGTGACTAACTTACCTTATCTGGTCAACACGAATTTTGGGCCCAATATTCTACTAATCAAAAGGTATCCTCTAATATTAATAAGAAAGAATAGAGGAGGATATTGGACAATATTTAACGAATCAAATCTCAGAGATTTGATCTTATTTTATGAGATTTTTATGAAAGGGAGATATTTCATTATAGTGAATATGAAAGTCGTATGCTACAACTAGCATGTTGGGACATGTTAAGATGAAGATACATGATTTTGAGAGAAGATCTCCTATAGGCTTTTAAATAAGAGAGAAGACGTTTATGAAAAAGGGAGAGAAGACACATAAGAAGACACACAAGTAAGTTGATTGGAAGAATTTATTCATGAGTGAAGTAGCTATTCACGAATCACTACTTATAATTCTTGATGACAGCGATGTTATATCATTGTTGATGATGTTGTTGGGCTTGTGAGAGTCTAGATGTTGTTTGGAGAATCCAAGGAGCTCATTCTATGTTTTATTGTGAGATAATTAGGTGAAAAAGGCGTTGGAGAAAGGGGGAGTCTTGTCTCATATAAGACCAACTTGTAACCTAATTGAAAATAATGAAATCCTTTACATCTGGGTTCCACCCCCGTGAATGTAGGCTTGGCCAAACCACACGACCAATCTCTTGTGTCCTTGCATGTGTGGTGGTTCATCTTCTTATATCTCATGCAGTTTAATTTTTATATTTTTCGTTGATGGTACATATCTTAATAAGAGCACGGTCTAGACAGTGGTTCACCTCTTGATGCAACAACTGACAAATCACTATCAAAACAAATAGTTTTTATTTTTCATTTGGTTTTGGAGCATGTAACACCTATTATTAATGGAAGGAACAAAAAAAAGCTAAAAATTACCTTATGAGTTAAATTTAAATGTGTTTAAGAGTTGAATCTAGCTTAAAGGTAAGATGCTTCATTAGTGGTGCAGGTTATAGTTAATTATGATAAGCTAGTACTAAATGAAATAACATCTTTAGGCGGTTATGAATAAGAAAACGAGAACCATGTAGCAGGTTTTGAGTTCAAATCTTAAACGTAGATGACCAGTGCAAAGGGAAGAATGCATTGGCGGCCCTTGGCACCTTTTCGAGGCTGCTAAATGTAAGGATTACATAAGGGTGGTTTGGAATGGTTCTCGTGACCCACTCTACGCACCTTTGCAGCCCTAGAGAGAGAAGTTAGAGAGAGTAAAGGGATCTTGAAGCGGAGATAAGAAGAATGTGATTTTGGTAGTTTTTATTCCTAATGATTAATTGATGCTATTTAATGATAAATCTTGGTTTTAAAGAAATAAAGTAAGCAAGCACTTTAATTAAGTCTAATCATAGAATAAAGCTAATAGATTCACGATTATTTGGTTCAAGAATTTGAACATATGAAGAGAATCAACAAAGTGAGTTATGGACATTGTTGAGTTTGGAAATTGTTTAGTGATTAGGAATAATTAGGGTTATGTTCTTAAAAACTAATCAATGGGTTTAAACAGAGTTCTAACTATTAGAAGTCTACATTAATGAAAGTTAAAATTGGGAAATTAGGGTTGTAGAACCAAATGATTTAGGGTTGTAGTAACCCCGCAGTATCTTTTGACTTTAATTATGTGATTTTGCGTAAATGAACCTAAATTAGATTATTCTATTTCAGTTTCTTGATTTAGATAAGGGATTCTCAACATAGAAGAATTTCAAGGGCTGAAACAAAGTGAGGTAGGGAATTTTATACCATTCTAGTGCCTATCTATGTTGGCTTTGCATGGAATATATGTTGCAATCTCTACGCTTGACATGTATCTAGTAAAAATGCACCATATCTTTGTTGCCTTATTGCCTTGGTTTGAGTGGTTGTTCTTTAATGAGATGGAATTCTTAGTAGGAGACTCCTTGGCTTCCTATGATGGACATGTGGTATAATGTAGTCGGTTAAGATGTGTGATGGAACATAATGATAAAACAGGGTTGCTATCGAGTGATATCTTGAGATATACAGATTATCACATGTTACTTGTTTATGTGGAACCGTGGGTCCTTGGGTGAAAGTCCCTAAATCCCTTGAGGAAGACACCCTATTATGGGTGTAGTATGGGGTTGGTCCTGCCCCTAGGTTGTAGTCCCTAAAGACACGGGGTTGGTCATGCCCTTAGGTTGTAGTCCCTAAAGACACGGGGTTGGCTGCCCTTAGGTATGAGTCCCAAAAAGTACTCACAGATGTACAAGTATTATTTGGAGCATTGATGAATAATATCTCTGATGGCCAACGAGGATATGACAATCTATAATACATGAAGAGCTTGAGAGAAGCTTGAGGAGTAAACTCTTTGCACAATATTCATGCATATAAATTGTTATTGCATATTCACTAAATGTTTAAGACTACTGATCATGCATCTTGTCTTGTATTTAATTCATGTTAATTGGATATGCATAGTATGACCATAAAGTTTCCTACTCAGTTGTGAACTCATCCTATTTCTCCCAACATTTTTGATATAGGAAAGAAAGTGTGACAATAGTGGCTGCGTTAGCTTTGGTATGCTATAGATTGGATGTTGTTTGCTCTTTTTGAGATCATTTTGAGGCTTGTGCCTTGCATAATAGTCATTTTGGGAGAAAGTTATAATTAACACCGATTTTATACCCTTGTTAGTATGGGCTATCTATAGTGGGACTTGGGGTTGTGGAGGCACCAAGGTGGTGGCCTTGGGTTGTATTCATCTAAAGGACTACTTTTTGTGTAATATAATGTTTACAAGGTTTTCACAAGTTGTGAATGTCGATTATATACATGTTTATCATATATTCTCATTCCTATCGATAGTATGCCATTATACCTAAACACAACAATGATTTCCTTACTTTGTGTATAATATAAGTTAAATAAAAGAAAAAGAATTGGAGTGTGATAGAGCAGGTTACTCTAAGTTATTGATTGAGGTATGTGGATTATCTAACAGTTTGTCTCAAAGTGTTGTCAGGTTGTGAAGAAATTGAATAAGCAAATGAAAGGTACCTTCCCTTAATACACAAATATGATTTATGCCCTTAACTTCTTCAATGCTTCTCATAAAATAAGTAGAAAACATGAAGCTAATCTTGATGTAAATAACATATATCTAAGGATCCAGTGCATGAAATGTGAAGGGTATGGACATATTAAGGTTAGATATTGCTAGCATGGAATGATGATGAGTATGAAGCATGCAATGAAGAGGACATTTGTAATGGAATAAAGTCTTTTGATTAATTTTCGTGTAGAATAGTGCTCAAGCGATCCGACATTTTCTACATCTAGTCCACTAATTGTTCCATTAACCTAAGGTTACCAGCTGAAATTGCGCTTGAGTCCCATTGATGTTGGGGACATTGATGTGGAAGTAGCAGCGCGATGATGAAGAAATTTCCAACTAAGAGATTACCCACTCTAAAAAATCATGTATGAGAGAAGCTAGTGAAGCTATTAATAGAAAACATGAACACTCAAACAAATTTCTCCAACTAAGTAGATTAAGGTTGATGAAGCAGTGAAAACCCTCGAATGCGGAATGGAGGAGACACTCAAAATGGTAGGCGAGGTTAAAGAAAGCTATCTGAATACAAATTACGGTATCCATGACCTTATACAGATTATGATGATGAGGAGAACACTAAAGGACGAAGGACTAGGATCTGAGGATAGAATCTTAGAGACAGATGCCCCATGAGTGTAGACCCGAGAGCAATAATCATAATCCACCTGAGGTGGAAGAAGAGATGTCCAGAATAAAATTTCATATGTTACTATTTGCCAAAAGGAGATATATGAAGGAATGCTCTCACTACTTGATACACCTATTATGAGACATATGAACTCAACATCTACAAAAAGCAAGCTGATTTTAGGTTGTAAAGAGATGGAAGGTGTTTGGTGGCCTTTACCTCTTAGGGTGAACATTAAGCAAAGACGGTACTTTGATAGTGGAAGTTTCAGGCACATGATAGGAAACAAAGATCTCCTAATTGACCTACGACCTTGCAATTTGAAATTTGTGACATTTGGTGAAGGTGTGAAATTGTTCTGTAACGGAGTGTTATACCAAAATCATGTATGCCTAAATTAGAAAACGTTCTCCTTGTAGAAGGATTGAAGGCTAACCTTATCAACATTAGTCAATTGCGTTATCATAATTTATTTGTCCAGATTCGTAAAAACTAAATTCTTAGTAGTTTGATAGCTCTAATACATGTGTCATAGGAAGAAAAGATCGTCGAATTGATTTTTATCATACGAGATTGTTTATGAACTTGTTACACCACTTCGTTGACTAATACAAATATTTAGCATAGAAGGCTTGCCCACATTAGTCACAAAAGTCTCAGTTAATCCATTGCCGCCGATGTTTTTATGGGGATCCCAAAGTTGAAGGGTGAACTTGGAAATATTTATAGTCCTTGCCAAATTTTGAAGCAACCCAAGATGGCTCACCAGTTGGTCCAACACTCCTCTATAACAAGAGCGCTGAAACTGCTTCACATGAACCCAATGAGACCAATGCAGGTTGAAAGTATAGGTAGAAAGAGGTATGTGTTTGTATGTGTTAATGACTACTCAAGATTCTCATGGGTAAACTTTCTCAGAGAGAAATTTGAAAATTTTATTGCCTTTAAGATATTGTTTCTAAAGTTGATGCGTGAAAAGAATACACGACTCAAGAAAGCAATCAGGATAAGGAGTGATCATGGAAATGAGTTTGAAAATGATATTTTCACTAAATTCTACAATAAACATGGGATAGATCATGAATTCTCTCAACATAATGGGGTGGAAGAAGGGAAGAACATAAGCTCTGATAAATGGCTGGGTTATGTAATGCTAAAAATGTTATAGGAGGTTTTGGTAGCCTTTATACTTTGAAAAGGGATAGTAGTTCGCCTAGGAACAACTATGACACCTTACGAAATATGGAGAGGTAAGAAACCCAACCTAAAGTATTTTCATGAGTTTGGTAGTAACTGTTTTATCCTCAATGACAAGGAGCAAAAGAAAATTAGTACAAAGCGATGAGTATATTACTAGGATATTCCTAGCCATTGATCGAACTCTGACAAAAGGTTAAAGTAGTCATGGAATCCATTATTGTGGTGGTTGATGATTAGGGATCAAAATTTACTCCAATAAGGCTACATGATTCGAATGTTGAACTACCATACTCAACGAGTACTACAGAAAAAGGTCTACAATATCTAATGTCAGAAGATGATCCATATGGTAAAGCCAAACAATTTTTGGTTCAAAATATGGTCTATGTGTTGGAACAACTAGAATAAAGGATCCTTGGGGCCCGGTGCAACCGATATCTCGGTTTTGTAGGCCTTTCGGACGGGTTTAGAATCATTGACCTCTAACATTATTGGAGATCCACGAGGACCAGGTGTTTATACGAAATTTAAATTCAACTATATAGAGATGATTGGGGCACATACTCTGACTAAAAAACATGAGAATGTCAAGAGGCAATGAATTAATCTTGAGTTAATTGCTATACAAGAAGAGTTAGGGCAATTTATAAAGAATGAAGTTTGGGACTTGGTGCCTAGACCTAAAGATGCAAATGTCAACAGAACCGCATAATTTGAACTATGGTAACCTCATGACTCTATTGCTAGCTTGAAGGGTTACTGGGATGCAAATTGGGCTGGAAACTCTAAAGAAAGAAAAAGTACATCGAGCGGATATTTCTTCCTTGACAACAACTTGGTCTCTTGGTTCAATAAAAAGTTGAACTGCATATCCCTCTCCACAACAGAAGTAGACATTGCTGCTGGGAGCAACTATTCACAGCTTATTTGGATGAAAAGTATGCTGCAAGATTATGGTGTCACACAAGATGGTGTACTATATGGTATGACACTGCATTGTGACAACATCAATGCCATCAACATCTTAAAAAATCTAATCCAACACTCTTGAACCAAACATATCGACATTAAATATCACTTTATCATAAATTTGATTGAAGACAAAGTGATAGAACTCTAGTATATTCCCACTAAACGCTAACTAGCTGCTAGGACTCAATGCATTCCGATTTGAAACACTCAGACCTCTCTAAGACTGTGTGTCCTCTAACATGCCTTATCAAGCATGCCAGAAAGGTGGAAAAGAATGTGAAGATCTCATTCCGAAAGGTGTTAGATTTCCCCCTTATATACTATCTATATGGTAGTATACCAAAGTGAAGATCTCAGCATACCAAAGTGACAACCTCTGTATAGTAGGAATATATTCCTGAAATATGACGATATATGTAATGTGTCTTTCTTTGGCATTCTTTGACAAAAAAAAAGGGGGAGATGGCAATGGAGAAGAACATTTTTTTTGGGAAAACAATATACTGGAATGATGAGGTACATAATTTCTTACTAATTCTTATACTATTTATTTTTACCAAATAATACCAAATGACGAAATTGTTAGAAATACAGGTTGGCATAGTCTCATGCAAAAGAATTCACATGATTGTTTTGCAATTAAACCTGATGTCACAACTTAATTAAGTTTAATTTTTAAATAATGTAAAACAAATTATGATATATAATATTTTTAATATATTTATAAATTTAATAAATTTAACTTATATACAAATTAAAATATTTTTCAAATCCACATATCTAAATCAGTTGATAAAGCATTCAAAGATTAAAAAGACATAATAACTGGAGAAGGGTCCCAATACGACAATTTACTATATTTTAAAAAGTGCATAGTTATATTAAATTTGCATTTTTTCATATTAAATTTTAATAAGTTTAGTGGTCGGTGCAGGATAGTAATTTTCTTAAAAAAATATTACAGGAATTAAAGCCTCATGTTTTCCGTAAACTTGTTTTTTCTTTATTTTCATCCTTTTTTTTCTTTCCTTTCTTGTGTATCATTCTTCTTCACTGCCCTAAGTACGATCTCCCAGCATCCCAGCAACGCAGCACCACCGGCGGCGGCAACACCTCCGACCAGCAGCAGTAGGCTTTCCCCTGATTTTTTTCCTTCCCATTCATCACATTTTTCTTTTTCTCGAAAGTTTCAAACAATTTCGACAAAATTTCTGTGATATTTTTCCGAAAAATCATCAGTTCCATTGCATCCCCGTACAAATTTCCTCCAAAATTTGTCGAAATTCATCCAAATTTGCAGAAATTCCTTACCTTTGATTTTTGGATTGGGCCGCGTGTGGTTCATGCTCGATACTATCTTCGGTAAATCGGATAAATTCCAATATATCGCCGTTATTGGCGCGACATTTTAGTCCCTGGTTCTACCTTCTTAGTTCTTACTTCTTACGTATTATCGAGCTCTGTAATCACTGCAAAGATTTCAAAAACAAGAGAAAGCCCTAGTCTCTCATAAGAAACTGTAAGAGCATAGCCTCTTTGGTAAAACGTAGGTCACTTCCTTTGATCTTTTACAAATTGCGATTAATACTAACTAATCACTGTTTAGCCATTAGATTGTACTATCGGCAGTTCTGTCCCTGGAATTTTCTATTTGCCTATTTTTTTTTTCTCAGCTACCAAACAGAGTTAACGAGGTTTGTTTCTTGTTTGTGCTCTTCTCATTTGAAGAAGAAGGAAAAAAAATGATAAAAAGGCGTTTCTACAAGGTAGAACATGCCGATGGCAATGATGGTGCGTCGGACTCGTCTTCGGACTCTGATGTAGAAGCGGAAGCGGAAGCAGAAGCGGAAGAAGAGGCCTCTGAGGAAGCCTCTGAAAAGGATGTTAAAGGGCACAATGAATCTTCCTCTACCTCCTCTGGTTCGTTTTTTTATTAGTACATATTATGGATTGTTGAATATGGGGTCATTTAATTCTTACAAGTACTGGATTGTATTTATTTATCGTCTTAAATTGGTTAGTGGTGGTGGAATGTGGATGATTATATCGTCCATTATATGGCGGGTTGGATCGGGCCCGATTGGATTTGATTTTGGAATATCAAAATCTGACTCTACGTATATAGAGTGGGTCTTTCTGATTGTTTTTGGATTTCAAATGAAATTTCGATTTCATTGGCAATTTGGCATTCCAACCATGGGACTTTACCAAAGGGTTGAGTAATTTAGAAATTTGTCTAACTGTAAGGGATTTCATGGTAAACTGAGAACTGTCAAATACTGAAATGTGATGCTTCAAATTCAAACTAGATGGGCGTGGCTGGCTTAGGGTTGGATGTGATTTATTGAGATGTCACTAGTGTTCTTTTGCTTGTACAAGCAATGAAAAGAAACATGCCAGTTCTTTTCTTATAATGTTATCATGTAGCTACACTTTGTTTTGTTTATTGCCTTGCCTCCATGTGAATTGTCACTTCTACATGGTTGCCTTCATACTTGGATCACCTATAAGCAATCTCTTAGCATTATGAGCCATGTTGAAAGAGAATGCTCCCTTTCATTTAACATATCAAAATTATTTGCTTTTTATTTTTATTTTTTTGTCTTTTCTTAATTAAGATAGTGCTTTTAAAAGCCTAAGTTCTTCTCCATCTGTTCAGAGGCTATCGAGGCTACACCTTGAGGCTCACCTTAAGGCGAGGCTCTACAAATTATCCTTGAGGCTATAGCCTCAAGGATGTTAAGACCTACACCTCAATTATTCAAAGGGTCTTTGACCTTTAATGGGTTTTATCTTTTATTCTTTCAATGACTTTTGATAGAGATTTCCTGATAGTTAAACCTTTTACAAAATGAGGACTTATTTAAATTTTAACTAACATTTAAAGTGGAAGGGAAGAAGAGGTCAAGAAGAATAAAAGAATTGTTGAATTGCTTGTGATTAGTCTCATATATAATCTACTTATTGATAGATGAAAAAAATACTACTACAATAAGCGGACAAAAAGAAGTGGGATGGGTGGATATTAACACCAATTGGGAGGATAATATCATTAGATGAGAGACAATAATATTGGAGTCTCTTAGTGAAAGCAATATTAAGGTTGAAAAGTATTTGATAAAACCATGAGATAGCTTAATTTATGGGAGAAAAATGAACGAAACTAGAACTATAACAATGAAAAATAAATCATGAGAGAGCTAAAATTTAAGGATAGAAGGGAACTAAATTAGAACCAACTATTAACAAGAAAAATAATTCATTTTATCATTATGAAGTTTATGTTTCTTAATGTTTAATTTTGTTTGAGATTTTAATGGTTTGATAGCTGTGTTGTTTAGTTATTAAAAAGTTGCCATTGGGGCCTGGCTGAGTGGTTAAGGGTTGGGTGGGCACAAGGAAGGGACCAAGTTTGAGTCCTTGTGGCGACAAAGAATGAAAGAAAAAAAAAACCTATCAAAGAAATAATTATTTAGTTATTTAAGTTGGGAGCTCGAAGCCTCATCTTGCCTTGAGGCTCCGCCTTACTTCATTAGGCAAACGCCTCAGAGAATGAAGCTACCCGGATTTTTAAAACATTGGACATCTACTCCAATCTATGTTTACTCTCTTTTATTTATTTATTTATTAATTTAATTCTTTTGGATCTTTCCTTTCCGGGATATGCTAGAAAGGATAGCTCGGAAAATGAATTTAGCGTTGAGTCTCAGTGGGGCTTAGGTACGTATTGCTATCTTTGTTCTTAGGTTACTACGCTATATTATTGTTTGGGTAAAGGTTTTTCTTAGCTTTGCCATTTGATATTTGTTCTAGACAATCATACAACTAATATGATTTTTTATGGCTGGGTTTGTTTGTGACACCCCAAAATCCGTGGGTCCCGTTGACTAATCGTCAACCTACGGAAGATTCGTGGATATCGGTTAACCCGATGCCACACCATTTTGTGTCCCATTCATCGGGATCCATTTATCTGTATTCTTAAAAAACATGCAAAGGCTATATATGCATTAAAAACAATTCATATGCTTTTAATTACACATCTTTTACACAAATACATTTCAGCTAGTTTGCTCAGATTTTCTGAAAGAATTTCAAAATCACAAGTAGGCTTTCTTCATCCTTGCGATACATGAGAGTTGTCCACCCGGTAGCATACCCACTTTTTGAAATGTTTTCCCATATAGGAATTGAAATGCATACCTAGTAGAGAATAATTCCTATAGAGGTTACTCCCCACCTAAGTGCACATGCAATGTTCACACAACATTTCTCACCACAATTCCAACAAGATTATGCAATCCTAGGTTGGAACTCTGCATGTCATGCCATGAAATGAGATGAGACTCACTCATGCACCATGTCCTGAGTCATTATCAACTTCCACCACTCAATGCAATGCCAATGTGTGATAAAATCCGCCATTGATGAGTCGCATCCAATGATCATTTGAAACAAAATTGGATTTTGTTTATAAACCAAATCTTTTTGGATATCTGCCTGTTGAATGACCGTTTCGTTTTCAAAACCATGTGTCTTTTTGTGGGCAGTGAAATTCCGGGGTCCCACCGCAGGCCTCGCACGCCTTCCAACACTTTCACGGGCTTTCACCGTTGGAATATGTCTAACCATAAATACCGAGTCTTTCACCTGAGGGAGAATCTAACCCTTCTTGCTATTACTTGACACAAGTTTTCTAGTTTCGGCGTACAGCGGAGTGCGACTGTTGGACTTTGTCCATGGCGTTCAGTCCCCTCAATCACCCAATGTGGTGATTGATTTCAATCATGCACTCACACCCATGAAATGCGATGTTTCCCGTGCATATGCAATGTGATGCACCATTGCATGTCAATGTCAAGCCACATATGTAATGAATGCCATATGGACACTTAAGTCATACACTTCATCATGTATCATGAATAATTATATCAATATGCATATAATTACCAAATAAACATACACCAATGTCAATATATTGGGCCACACATATCAACATTTCCATCAAGCCCTAGGTAATCACATACCTATGCTCTGATGTAAGCTGTGACATCAGAACCCAATGAATCTAATGACCTAGACCCATATCCATTAAGCCCTAAGTAGTCGTATACCTAGGCTCTGATACCAAGCTGTGACACCCCCAAATCCAAGGGTCTCGTTGACCAATCGTCAACCTGTGGAAGACTCGTGGATATCGGTTAACCTGATGCCACACCATTTTGTGTTTGATTCACCGGGATCCATTTATCCATATTCTTACACAATATGCAAGGATATATATACATTAAAAACAATTCATATGCTTTTAATTACAATTCTTGTACACAAAAATACATTTCAAGCTAGTTTGCTCAAAAGATTTTTACAAAAAGAATTTCAAAACCACAAGCCGACTTTCTTCATCTTGCGGCCCTGCATGAGAGCTATCCACCAGCGCATACGCCGCACCTGAAATGTTTTCCCATATATGGTGAGCCACGCCCAGTAGATAATAATTCCTATTGAGGTTACTCTCACTTTAAGTCTGCGTACAATGTTCTTTTAACGTTCTAATGGAATTAAGCAGATTATCGATCGTAGGTTGGAACTCTATATGTCATGCCATGCCATGAAATGAGATGAGACTCACCCATGCACCATGTCTCGAGTCATTACCGACTCCCACCACACAATGCAATGCCAATGTGTGATAAAATCCGTCATTGATGAATCGCATCCAATGATCATTTTGAAACAAAATTGGATTATGTTTATAAACCAAATCTTTTTGGATGCCATATATCGAATGACCGTTTAGTTTTCAAAACCATGTGTCTTTTTGTGGGCAGCGAATTTACGGGGTCCCACCACAGGCCTTGCATGCCTTCCAACACTTTCATGGGCTTTCACCGTTGGAGTAAGTCTAACCATAAATACCGGGTCTTTCACCTGAGGGAGAATCTAGCCCTTCTTGCTATTATCTGACACAAGTTTTCAGTTTCATGCAACCGTGCGACTTTGTTGCACTTCGTCCAACGGCACCGAGCCCACCCCTCAATCACCCAATGCGGTGATTGATTTCAACCATGCACTCACACCCATGAAATGCTATGTTTCCCGTGCATATGCAATGTGATGCACCATTGCTTGTCAATGTCATACCACATATATAATGAATGCCATATGGACACTTAAGTCATACAATTCATCATGTATCATGGATAATTATATCAATATGCATATAATTACAAAATAAACATACACCAATGTCAATATATTGGACCACACATATCAACATTTCATCACATCAACCCAACCAAGCAATTAGTACACTTGGTGTAACAATCGAATTTTCAGCAAAGATGTGAGCACCAAATGCCTTTCACTGGCATATGGTCAGATTTTATACTCAAAGAGCTTTCCATAGAGTTCAAGAATGTACGAATCGGAGTTCGGACGAGAAAGATATGGTTGTACGAAGTTGGAAGCTTGGAGGTGTGTAGGGGCTATGCAATTGCTTAAAACCTATGCAATAACGTGCAGCTGAAATTTGAAGCCCGGCCACGCAATAGTGTAACAGAGAACATTATGGGTAGCTATTCTTTTAATTTTGACTGAAAACAACTCCTTAAACGTACCCTAACCCGTCCCAAGTAAAACCACAAAGCGCATAAAACCATCCGATTAAAGCCCTGAAACATGCCATAACATGGCACAAAAAGTCCCAAACTCAGCCCAAAATCAACTTCAAAACAATCCCAATTCAGCCCAAAGGTAGGAATAAAACCAAAATAGGAAGAATCTCTATCTCTTGAAACGTAGTAGAAACCGTAGGAAGCCTTAAAACACTTCCTAACTCGAAATCGTTGAATTCCCCAAATCTTCTTCTTAGGATCTTCGGTGAAATCCCTCTTTTTCTGTTCTTATGCGTAGCCCTCGTTGAGGCGAAGAACTTTAACTTTGGGCTCGACAACTTTTGATCTACGAAACCCTGTGAATCGCCGAAGAAAATCTTGGCTCCTCTCCTCCTCTCTCTCTCTCTCTCTCTCTCTCTAACGTTTCAAAAAATCTTATTTTGGGAGATATTTACCCAAAAATCAGATTTTTTTCCTATTTATACATTAATTCCGTGGCTCACTTTGCGCCACGTGTCCCACTTGTTCAATTTCGTTTTTGCTCCGAAACAATTTATTTTGTCTTGGTTCAAGTTCAAATTATCTTATATGAACTTTCTTTAAATTATTACCTAATTTTCGAAATTTTCTTAAAAATCTTGTTTCTGGGTTTTACGGACACAATAGATCGAAAAACATGAAATTCGACCGTCGAATTCGATGAAATTTAATGGGTAACTAGATTTTCTTTGAGGCCAGATCAACGGTGAGGTCATTTTGTCATCAGAGATCTAGAAAATTCGGGTTTTACTTGACACATCTTGTTTATTATTTGTTTTGCCATTTTCGAGAGAAAAATTCAAATTTACCTGAGTTTTGCATTGTTATCAGAAGATAAGTTTTAATTTGATGTTGACAATATGTCTTTGCTTCTCATTGTGTAACATTTGATATATTATCTGGGTCTTGTATCACTAGGATTATGCCTTCTCTACTTTGTTGAACTGTATCAACATTGTTACATGAGCTTGAAATGATTGTCAAGGATGAACTACCTGCCTGGGATTGTGCTTCTGCAAATAAACATGAATTTTGAGGATAATAACACTGAATCTTGAAGTTTGTTTGCAATGATTTTTGTATCTCTCTAAATGCCTAAGATAAAGGTTTTATTGGTTCCATCAGTAGCTAGATTTTAATTATATTCATACCACATACCTCAAATTGAACTTTTTAGACGATAATCAACAACTTAGATTTTACATTTTGTAAGATTGGTTATTTGCACCAAAGAAAGTGACTTTGATGTTTATCTCATCTTATTAGAATATGACCTGTTATGGAAGTGGCAGCAGAAATTTGGTATGAAAGGCAGCTTGCATAGGTCTTGTGGCTAAGAAGGTGCTTGGATAGAATCATATTCTTAACCAAGGTTCTAATATCTGGAAAACTACCTCTAGAGACTTAATTTAGATAGGAAATTAGAATTGAATTATGAAGGAGGATTGCAGAAGCAGTGACTGGGCAGTAAGAGAAACAGTGAATCTGAGATAAGGCTTGGAAAATATCTGTTCGGTGGAGTTCATCCTTCCTTTCCTTTTGTGCGAGATGGTTGTTGGTGCCAGACTGCTAGTGGAGTTTGTCACCTTCATTTGGAATCTGCTTTTGGTCTATCTTTCATATCTGTGCAGAATGAGAGCATTACGTTTTGCCAGCTATCATAGTTATTTGAGCCGCAAAAGCCTTTTGGGGCCTTGAGGTGCCAATGCACTTCAGGTGTGGGCTTTTTTAAGTGAGGCGCACCAAATGTCAAATATATGTTTTATGATTTTTATGATGGTTGTTTCCTATTTTTATATGGATTTTCTTGCAATTTCTTGGCTATTTTATTTGATTTTTTGCTCCTTCTCCTCTTCTATAAGGATTATATAGTAGTTGGGAGGGTTAAGGCTTTTTTTGGAGTTGAAACATGACAAAAATGGGGCTGGAGGGGCTGAAATCTCAAAAATAAAGCATCTGGGGCCAAAACAACATTGTTTTGCCCATTATGGGCCCAAAACTACGTCGTTTTTGTGCATCATAAGCTTTTTTTTTTTAAACTCAAGGTACAAATCAAAATGATGTTATTTTGGATAAGTTAAAATAACTTATCCAAAAGCAGCGTCGTTTTGAGTGCATTTAAAAAGAAAAAATATATGAGACCAAAATGACTTTTGGTATTCGTTATAGAGAAAAAAAAGCCTTAGGGCTTTTCTACGCAACCCGACGACGGAGAAAATGGAGGAGAAGAAGAAAAAGGAAAAAAAACTTGAGTATGCTTGGCGGGCGCCTCGTGAGTGAGACGTTGTCGTGTTCGGGGAGTAAGTGGCACGGAGGCTTTAGAGTGCTTGAGGCGCTCCTTTGATAACTATGTCATCTATTCAATTGGTGTTGGAAGGGTGTGCACCCTCAAACAAGTTTTAGTAGAAAATCTGACTTTGGTTTGGAGGCCATGAGTTTTGGTTTAAGAATTTAAGAGGTGGGCTTTTATGTAGGAAGAGCTATCACTTGGAGGCGAAAATCTAGAAATGCAGTTGAAGGAAGGGGATAAAAACACATCTTATTTCATAGATGGCTTCAATGCACGTAGGAAACCAAATCCCATTCGGAGATTGAATATAGCGGTGTTTGGTCCGTGATAGATATCTCTGGGGTAGGATGTACTGTCGCACCAATCTTCACTCTCTGATTGGGAATCGGGAAGGCATAGAGAGGTTGTCGTTCTCTAGAATTAGTGAGAGGAAGCCTCATTCGGGTGCCTTTCTTTGAGGAGGAGTGTTCTCCACCCTACGTGATATGGATGCAGGATAGCCCCAGGGTGGGTTGTTTCACAACAACATTTTAGTAGTTTTGTTGGGATATTATCAAGATGGATGTTATGAGGATGTTCAAGGAGTTCTATTATTCAGGTAAATTTGTGAGAAGCTTGAACACCACTTTCCTAGTTATGATCCTGAAAAAAGGAGCAGAGGAATTTAAGGATTTTAGACCTATTAGTCTGGCAGAGACCTCTACCAAGTTAGTGGCAAGGTCTAGCTGTGGTGAAGGGTGATGAAACGAGCTTGTAATAAAGCTCGAGAATACTTTTGTTGGGGGTAAAATGGATTCTAAGATGCTTCCACACGATGTGAGAATAAGGTCATTGATACAATGCAGAAGAGGAAGGAAAGGGGGGTGCTTTGTAAATTGGACATCGGAAAAGCTTATGATCGTATAAATTGGAATTTCCTTCTAGGGGTCCTACAAAAATGGGCTTTGGCAGGAAATGGATAAGATGGCTAAGATGATGTATATAATCGCTTCTTTCTGCAATCCGGTAAATGGGGCTGTGGGGTTTTTTAAAGCTCTCGGGGATTAAAGCAAGGGGATCCATTGTCCCTGTACCTTTTTGTCCTAGGCATGGAAGTGTTCTCAATCTTGGTTGACAAAGCTATTGTAGAAGGCTGTATTTATGGTTATAAGATTGCAGATAGAAATGGGGAAGAGGTGCACATTACACATCTGCTGTTTGTAGACGACACACTTGTTTTCTCTGAGGACCGCGAAGGATCGGATGTCGACCTTAAATTTGGATACTATTGTGGTTTGAAGCCATATACGGACTAATCATAGCTTGGAGAAAATTTGATTTTGCAGGTGGGGGAATGTAGGAGGACATTGAAGGTTTGGCGAAATTGGGGTGTCATCATGGACCACTTCCCGACAACTTGTTGGGCCTTCCTTTGGGAGTGAGGCCTTGATTGACAAGTGTGTGGGATGGTGTGGAAGAAAGGTTCAGGAAAAGATTAGCAATTTGGAAGACTTTCCCTGATAAGGAGCACCCTATCCAATCTCCTAAATACATCATGTCTCTTTCTCTTTGTTTGGGTGTTGAATGAGGTTGGAAAGATCGGAGGAACTTTTATGGGGAGGAGCGATTTCGGAAAAATCCATCGATAAGCTGGAATATTGTTTGCTTTCGAAAGGAGGGGCGGGTATAAAGGAGTCTATCCTATGTAAACAAAACCTTACTGGGGAAATGGGTCTGGAGATTCCTTGTGAAAGAAAATTCAAAATGGAAGGATGTGATTAGGCTGAAGACAAAGTAGAGGATGGGGGTTGGATCACCAAAATTCCAAGGGGTGGTGCTGGAGCAAATCTCTGGAAAGATATAAGAAAGGAAACTGAGCAAGTGTAGCATCAATGTAGATTTTGCTCTTGGTGCTGGTAGTAGAGTAAGATTCTAGGAGGATAATTGGTGCCGAGAGGGTCCATTGCGTGAGGCTTTCCCTGCTCTATACCTTTTAGTTGATTCAAAGAGAGGCGAAGGTACTTGAGTTTGGAGACTGACTCAAAGTGAAGAGTTTGAAATTGTGTTTTGTTAGGCCTTTTAATGGCCCAGGAGGTAGAGGGAAGTTGAGAACTTTATAGACACGGTTAATAATTGTAAATCATCGAGAAAACTGACAAACTAGTTTGGAATGGAGAAAAAATAGCTCTCACTCCGTTAGAATTGAGGCATGACCTTGTTGGAAGGTAATTGTTGAATACGCCCTTGGAGTTAGTGCGGAACAACATTTTGCTTCCCAAAGTGGCTTATTTGCTTGGGAAGTTTGGTGGAAAAATTCTCTCACTATGAACAAGCAAAGGGTTTCGGTTGTAGAAACATGTGTCCTCTATCATGAGGTCAGAGAGGACCTCAGATAATCTTACACTCCTTTGCCATACAATGTTGTAGCTTATAAGGGTTGATTGCCATTCCAGGCTTTAGATGGGCTTACCCCTGGTTGGTCAAGGAATTACTTGAGGGTTGGCCTGTTCCTACTATAAGGAAAAAGGCCAAGAAGTTGTGGAGGGCGGCACCCTTGTGTCTCTTATGGGCAATTTGGAGGGAGAGGAATAGGATAGTGTTTAATGATGAGAGATTTTCTATGGCCCCTAGTTAGAAACCTCTTTCATTAGTGTTGAGAATCATAGGATATTCTCTGATTTATCTCCTTCCTCTCTTGTACATTCTTTTCCATCATTTTTGTACTTTATTTGTTTCATTTATGTGTCTTCCTGATGTATGTAAATAGGTAGGACCTATGTTGTATTTCACTCACTCATTCAATAAAGAAAAATATTCTTTTTTTCTCTCATTTCACATGATGATACAAAAGCGATGGAAGGTTAAGTTAGGGTTTTGCGTTCTCAATTAGGAAAACAAACTAATGAACCTGTCTCATATGGCCCACCACCTTCATCCTAGGAAGCTCTAGAATCCCTATGCCGCTGTCAGACCTCTTCATTGCCGGAAAAATTCTTCGGTGAACTTATTCGGCTGATTGCTCCAATAAAATTGACGACCCCCACCATTGGGTTAGTGATCGCTGATCTATATGTTTAGTAGAAACCACGCGACAACAAGTCCCTCATGCGCCTCCATGGTGACACCATCTGCGAGAGCCACCACGCCTTTGGCGCGTCCGAGCTTCCGTGACCTCCTTCTTCCAGCTAGGTTAGGGATCGCCAACAATCACTCTTAGCCTCGTGGTTTCTCTAGTTAGGCTTGAATCAATGCCTTTTGCCATTTTCTCTCTAGCGACTGGAAACCATAAGGTTTTTGGAGATCTGCGGTCTCTACTCCCACAATGGTTGTATTCTGCTTTTCTCGAGCCTCGGCACCCTCCACAGGCTTGATAATCCTGTTCTCTTGTTCATTCAATTAATTTTTGTTGATTGATAGGCGTAAACGTGATATATAAATAAAATATGCAATAAAGGGCCTATTCTACGCAATTATACGCTTGTTAAGTAATAAAGTGTACAAGATGTACATATATGGATCCTGGGGAAAATAGAGGATGCTAAGTATCAAAAAATTATAATACCTCTTTAATATCAAACAGTCGAAGATGATCAAATAGAATTTAAACTAAATTACTGAAATCGAAATCTAACTAATGGAATGTGCAACTAAGGGATATAAAGAGATGATATAATCCTAAGGTATTTGGTGCAATTGGACAATCCTACTATATCTAGATCAAAGTTCCATTCTATTATCTTTTGAGGAAGCTCTCCAAGACGACTCTTGCCTAATTTAATTATAAGCCGCTCTTAAGGTCGAATAACCTACCAACTAATACTAGGTCTTTTGCTTCTTAGCCCAACCCTAAGCATTGGAGATGCTTTAAGATCCAAAAGTCTCACACGCCTCTTAGTGCGATAGATTTCTCTTCTCCCGGGGTTAATTGGGTTGATTCATCCTATGTCTAGTTCATTGCTCCACTTCTCGGATCTCGCGAAGAATTGCTCATCATATTGAGTTGGCTAGAAGTGTATGTAAATAGAACCAAGTATGAATCAATAGAGTGCATTCACAGAAACAATAGAAAATGGAAAATTAGCAAATAGATATAAAACTCATATTCCAGCCTTGTAACACCTAGATTAAGAAATTAAAACATAATAGAGGTTTGGTACATCACAAATCTAGGATAAAACATGAGAAAAGAGAAAGAAGAAACTCTAATGGCCATGGTGAGTCTTCACTCTTCTTCTCCAAATCTCTAGTCTTTTCTCCTAAGCTTAAGGGTTGCTAACAAGCCTCCTTTTTGGTCCCAAAATGCTGTTCGTTCAAGAACAAGAGGGGAGAAACCCTAGGAGGGGTTTTCTCCCTCAAAAGATTCGATCTCCAACCCCAAAGGACTGATTTGGTCCTCTCCCCGTTTGACCATGACATCTAGAATGTGTCCCTTCTTATAGGCCTTCAAAAATTAGGTTAAAAATGGGTTTTTTCCACTGTTGGGCCCCGACGCTTCGTTGTGATGAACCCATATCTTCGTTAATGTAGCCTTTACGGTTCATACCGTCGTGAACTACGTGTGGATGCGATAGACATAATTTTCTCATGGGACTCAAATTGCACAATGCTTGATGCGGATTTGGAAACTCTTGAAGTGTAGAATCTCTAGATATGGTCGAGAAGAAACTTTCGACGGGATCACCAGTTAGTTCTGAAATGCTCCAATTGGTCACTTTTGAGCTCTCTTCTCATCTTCCTTCAACTTTCAAGAGTTATAATTTGATCATTTGAAGTCCAAATTGAGTGAATAACGTCTCTTTGGAAAGCTTGGGAATTAAACATCCATCCGCCTCATCATTACTTGTATTTAGGGATCATCTTGCAATTAGAAAACATCAAAACCTTGTATTCTTCATTTGCATGTAATGTAATTGCTGATTTTTTTTTTTTTTTCATCATTTCTTGCAATTCCACCAAATGGTTGACATAATCATAAGGATGAATATTTAGAGCATTAGGACACTTATTTAACATAAAATACTAAAAATCTAAGCAAAACATAGGGATAAAATGATTATTTGAGATACTAATCACTGATGTTTTCTTTTATGGCTAACCAAGGCAAATTATCCACACCTATGGGAGTTGTTCTTACGCCCAACGTGTGTAAGAAGTACCTCCACATCACTCAGGCAACCAAATCTACATCCATTTTGTATGTTGCCTAGACCGGTAATGCCTTTGCTTGCCTTTCACATTCATCTGGACCCTGGATTTTTGATTCTGGAGCCTTTGATCATGTTTCCGGTAATAAGGACACTTTTTCTTCCCTTACCCTTACTTCTTCTTTACCAATGGTTACTGTAGCTAATGGGTTTCAAACCATAGCTAAAGAAATCGGTTCAGCATGCCCTCTTCCTTCCTTACCCCTTACTTTTGTCCTGTATGTTATTGATTCTCTTTTTAATCTGATTTCCATCAGTAAGTTGACTCGTGAACTTAATTGTTCGATTATCTTTTCTGATAACTATGTCGCATTGCAGGACCAGTCTGAGGGAGGACTGATTAGTCGTGAGTTACATAGCCTCTTCTTCTCGGCTCGCCTTAAGTCTTCCAACATATGCCGTGGGCCTCCTCATCTTATTCACAATTGTCTTGCTCATCCAACCATTTCTAAGCTTTGAAAATTGGTTTCTCATTTTTCTAGTTTGTCCTCAATTGAGTGTGAGTAATGTCAGCTTGGGAAATATACCTGTGTCCCATTCTTTAGGCGCCTAGATCAACGGACAAAATCTCCTTTCGAGCTTGTCCACACTGATGTTTAGGATCCTTTCAGGACTGAGTCTAACTTGGGGTTTCGGTATTGTCACTTTTATAGATGATTATTCTCATTGTACTTGGCTATTTTTAATGAAAGCTCGAAATTTGAGTTATTCTCACATTTCTAGAAAGTTCCATCTTGATTCGAACTTAATTTAATACTTGGTCGTATCTACCCAGTAGTAATGCCAAAGAATATCTTTTTAGACCATTTTCCTCCTTTATGTCCTCACATGAGATTCTTTATCAATTCTCTTGTGCTTACACTCCTCAATAGTATGGAGTGTCTGAGCACAAGAACCGTCATTTAGTTGAAACTGGTCGCACTCTTCTACTCCATCATAAGGTTCCTCAACGTTTTTGGAGGATGCTACCTCATCCGCTTGTTATTTGATTAATCGTATGCCATCATCTGTCTTACATGATCAAATCCCCTTATTCCATCATTTTTTCCAACCAACCCCTCTTCTGCCTTTCCCCTTGTGTCTTTGGTCGTGTTTGTTTTGTCCATATTCTAAATCATGGACAAGACAAGCTCTTAGCCAAAGCCACAAAGTGTGTCTTCTTCGGTTATTCCCGACTTCAACAAGGTTATCGCCGCTACTCTTTTGATACATAGTGATATTTTGTCTCTGTCGATGTCACTTTTTTTGACCACTCTTCTATGTTCCCTACCACCCACCTTTCCCATTTTGATGTCATATCTCTATCCCTTCTTTATCCCGTCCTGAATACTTCATCTGTACCTTCGGCTACTCCACCTCGACCATTGTCGGTTTATATTTGTTGCTCACGTATTGACATCGAGCCTTTGGTTGACTCATCTCCTATGACGCCCTCCTCCTCGACGCTGATCTTGCCATCTCCCTCTGATCTTCCCATTGCCATTAAGAAAGGTACTCGTTCATCTCGTAACCCCCATTATATTTATAATTTCTTGACTTATCACTGCTTATCTTCATAATATTATGCTTTTATTTCCCCATTGTCTCTTATTACTCTTCCTAATATTGTGCATGAGGCCTTCTTTCATTCGGGTTGGAAGCAGTGTGGTTGAAGAAATGGTATACATTTACTATTTATGGGACCTAGTCACCTTACACCTTTACAGGATTTCTGTTGGTTTCCGTTGGGTTTATAATGTTAAGATTAGTGGATGGTTAGATTAGATAGTCTTAAGTCTTGTTGCAAGGGGTATACTCGGATAATGAAACAGCTATATGACACTTATTGTCTTGTTGCCAAGATTGCTTATGTTCGTCTTTTCTTAGCTGCTATGAGATCTTGGCATTTGTAACAATTGGACATCAAGAATGCATTTCTCCATGACAACCTCACCGAGGAGGTATATATGGAGCAACCACTTGGATTTGTTGCTTAAAGGGAGGCTGGTTTGGTATGCAAGCTAAACTGTTCCTTCTATGGCCTAAAGCAGTCCCCTCGAGCCTGGTTTGGCCACTTTAGCTCAATGGTACAGGCGTTTGATATGACTCAGAGTACATCAGACCACTTTGTCTTCTATCATCATACATCCTCAGGACAGTGCATTTATGTGATTGTTTATGTGAACGACATTGTTATAACAGACAGTGATAAGGATGGTATTGGGAAACTTAAACAGCATCTCTTCGGCCACTTTAGGCAAGATTTGAGGAAATTTCGAGTTCTTTCTTGGGATTGAGATAACTCTGTCTAACTCCGTTATGGTTATGTCTTAGAGGAAGTATCTCTTGGATATATTGGAGGAAACTGGTATGTTAGATTGTGAACCTGTAGACACTCCTATGGATTCGAATGTCAAGCAATACCTGGACAACGGGAGCCTCTTTGAGATCCAGGGAGATATCAACAACTAGTGGGGAGACTGAACTACTTCACCATCACCCGACCAGACATTTCCTTTCCTGGGAGCGTAGTTAGTCAATTCCTGCAATCACTATGTGATAGTCCTTGGAATGCTGTGATCTGTATCCTCTATTGTATCAAAGGAACACCGGGTCAGGGGGTGTTATATGAAAACAAAGGTCACACCTAGATTGTTGGATATTGTGATGTAGACTAGGCAGGCTCGCCCAAAGATAGATGCTCCACTTCAGGATATTGTGTACATCGAGACAGCAATATCTGAAAGAGTAATAAAACGAGGGTTGTAGTGGCTAATTCTAGTGCGGAAGTTGAGTATGTCGAGCTATAACTGACAACTTAATGAACATAGCTCGAAAAGTTTCTGCGGGGCTAGATTTGGTAAGGATGAGCAAAATGATGCTTGTGTGTGATAACCAAGCAACCCTACACATTGCCTCAAATACAGTCTTTCATGAGATGACCAAACATATTGAAGTACTCTGTCACTTCATTCGAGGGAAGATTGCCTCAAGATACATGACTACTAGTTTTGTTTACTCGAGTGACCAACTAACAGACATTTTCACTAAGTCTCTTTGAGGTCCAAGGATTCAGTACATTTGTAACAAGCTTGGTGCATATGACCTATATGCTCTAGCTTAAGGAGAAGTGTTGAAAATCATTGAATATTCTTTTATTTATCTCTTCCTTGTACGTTATTTTCCTTCATTTTTGTACTTTATTTGTTTCCTTTTGTGTCTTTAAGTGTATATAAATGAGTGGACCTATCACGTATTTCCTCACTCATTCAATAAAGAAAAGTATTATTTTCATCTCTCATTTCACAATTAGCATGTATGCTTCTTGGACAAGCTCTTTTGAGCTTGGGAATTGTCTCTTGAGAGGGGTGCTGTGTGATACAGCGGAGTCTTCTTGGGGCGTTAGGTATTTATGTTGAGTATTTTTAGATTGGTAGGTATATGTTTTGTATAGGTTAAGGTCACGCTAGTATACTTTGCAATGTATTGAGTTTCACGGCTTCATTCTTTTTGTGCTTAATACATACTGCTCTTGTTTACATAAAAAAAAAAGATTCAATTTCATGGTTCAGGCTGATGCTCAAAATTTTAAGCAAGATATAAGGAAGTCAATGATTAAATGAAGAGCAAAATAAAATATTGAGGGAAGAAAATGAAAAAATATCCTCTCAAGAATAAATGAGGATTTTTTGGTTTTTGGTTGACATGAGCGAAAAGAATACATTGAAAAGCCTTGGAAACAACAAAACCATACTTTGAGTATACCTGATGCGAAAACTAGGCAACAGATGTACAATGGCCACCTCAACTACTTTAGAAAAGGCCAATCAATGAGATCACCATAAACAATGTGCGAACCTCTCCATACACTCTAACCCTGATTTCCTAAAAAAAAAGGCAAAAATAAAAAAATATTGGGAGTGGTTTGGGATAAGGCAGACCCATCCCGAACTCGCCCCATTGCCATCCGTAGGTACACTTGGTTTATGGTGGCGATGAGGAAATTTTATTTCTAGGACAACTTGGAATAGTGATTGTCATGAACCTTCTTACTTCATCGGTTCTTAAGGCTACTTATCCTTTCTCTTGGAACTTTAACTTCTGTTTTTACCTTTTTGCTTTTGAAATAGAAGATCTAGGACTTATATCCTCTTTTGCTTGTTTGCACTTATCCTCATCCATTCCAAATGCAAGAGCTTGGTTATCTTTTTTAGATTTGTTCCTAGTAAAGTCTCTTGTTTTAATCTCATCCTACTATGATCTAATTCCTTTTCTTCCTACTAATTTTGGTTAGAAATATCAAATTCCTTGTAAGGTTAAGTGTCTTAGCTTGATTAGTGGTATTTAGAAGATAAGTATAAAACTGACCCATTTCTCACCAAAACGAGACATAGGTTGAATTAAGATGAATATCATGCCTTTAATATTCTCCCTCATGCATTGTGTCGCACATGGAAGTCAACAAACCAAATAGAGTCTTGATGAACTTTGAACAAACAAATGAGGAATAGCTACTTGAGAGAGGTGGCTTGAACTTAGGACCTCTGTAAACCGGAACTCACGATACCATGTTAAACGACCAACTCTCTTAAAAGCTCAAGCTTGTAGGATTTGGGTTTAAAATGAATATCATGCCTTTAGCAATAAGCACAAGTGATATGCTATAGTTGAGAAGACCTTACAAAGTCTTGAATCCTTATACTTGTATGTGGTGTATGAAGCATGGAAAGTTAGTGGATCATCTCCTCTTTTACATTGTCCTTGGATGTTAGGTGTAATTAGAGATAATTGAAGGAAAAACTGTGTCTTTCATTGATCGCAATGAAAGCTTTGTTATGTCTTGAAACGATCCCGAACCAAATAGGAAGAATATGAAGTTTCCTAACTACATGAATGCAAGTTTTCTTTTCCAACTAGTTTCTAATTCTACATTACTATAACACTCCCCTGAAGTTTGGAGTATAGATGGCCGATCATACTGACTTATTTATAAAGATAACTAACCCGATCTCCACTCAAAGGTTTTGTGAAAATATCTCCTAACTATTCTCTAGTCTTTACGTATCCTGTAGAGATCAACCCTAACTGGATCTTTTCACGAACAAAATGACAATCTATCTCAATGTGTTTGGTCCGTTCATGAAATACTGGGTTAGAGGCTATATGCATGGCAGCTTGGTTTTCACACAAAAGCTTTGTTGGTACTAAAGTTTCAATGGCCACTTCCATCGATAACTGATGTATCCACATGATCTCACATACAGATTGTGCCATGGCTTGATACTTTGACTCCGTACTAGACCGCGAGACAACACTTTGCTTCTTACTTTTCCATGAGATTAGATTTCCTCCAAAAGAGACACAATATCGGTTGGATCTTGCATGCCGTTAGATCTGCCCGGTTGCGTTGGAAAAACACTTTCAGTGCGGTATGTAATAACTGTATACAATATTCCATGTGCAGGAGCTTCTTTCCAAGTGTCATAGGATATATCACAACTACCCGATGAACTAGTGTGGAGATATATATTTACTCAAAACACTTACTGTATAAAGTAATGTCAAGGCGAGATTCTTTTGTAGATAGATTCAATTCCTAACTAGCTTTATGTATCTCTTAGGGTCTTCAAATAGCTCTCCTTCCTTAGTGGTTTGCACATTAGGAGTCACAGGAGTACTGCACGGTTTGACACCTAATTTCCCTGCCTCAGATAACAAATTGAGCACATATTTCCGTTGAGATAACAAAATTCCCTGCTTACTTCTCATGACTTCGGCGCTAAAAATATTTCACATGCCTAAATCCTTTGTGAAGCGACTATGAAGAAAAGTTTAGAGATAGTATGTCTTCAGTCAAAACTAGGTAAATGTCTCGTATAACTATACCGATAGAATAATACAAGAAATGAAATTTATAAAGAAGACAAAGTGGTCAGACTTGTTGCATGCCAAATGTCTCAATTACCTGACTGAATTTTCCAAACCAAGCACGGGGTCTCTATTTCAAACCATATCGAGATTTCTAGAAGGCGACCTTTGTTCCCTTTCTCTCCCAGCCCAACAAGCCACGGGTTGTTCCATATAGCCTCTTCACTGAAAGATCTCATGTATAAAGGTATTCTTGATATCAAGCTGATACTAGTCTAATCATAAACGACAAAGAGAAATAAATGAAATGACAAAATGTTAAGAACATACGTAGAGAAAAGTATTAGAATAATCAATGCCATAAGTCTGAGTATAACTCTTAGCAACAAGACATGCCTTCAATCTAGCAACAGACTCATCAGGATTAAACTTTACAGCAAACACACAACGACAACCGGTAGCCTTTTTTCCTGTAGGTAAAGGCTCCAAGACCCATGTACCATTGTCATCTAAAGCTTGCATTTCATCTACCATAGCACTACGCCAACCAGGGTGAGATAAAGCCTCACAGACAGTGTTAGGAGGAGAGATAGAATCAAGAGATGCAATAAAGGAACAATAGGAAGAGGATAAATGGTTATAAGAAACAAATGAAAAGATTGGGTGAGCACACTGACGTTTACCTTTATGGAGAGTAATCGGAAGATCATAATTTTGGACTGGATTTAATGACGAAGCAACCGATGTTGGACTAGAGATTGGAGGGTTATGGCACTAAATATACTTTGAGTAATGAGGTTTGCGAGGCAGGCTGGAGTAGGAGCCGTAAGGCGATAATGTACACTAATAAATCATCTTCCTCCCCCTGACTAGGAACAGGCGAAGAAAGGGAAACGGGGTAGTCTCAAAGAATGTAACATCAATGAACCGCAATGCGTCGAAGGGGGACAATAACACATCTGCATTTTTGAGCACGAGAATGGCCGCAAGATACACTTTAAGGACTTCGGATCAAGTTTAGAAACTTGAGAACGAACATCTCGAACAAAGCATCATCTAAATATAGGATCGATAGGTAGTAACAAATTATTTGGAAACAACTGGTAGTAAGGAGTAGCTAATTAAGAATCGACGAGGGCATCCTATTAATAAAAACAAGATGTGGAGACTGCATTGGCCCAAAAATGTTTAGGGACATTCATTTGGAACAAAAGGGCCTGAGCAGTCTCAAGAAGATGTCTATTCTTTCTCTTAGCTACCCTTTTGAAGTTTATCAATACGTAGAATACGATGGAGAATCCACATGTTGTCATATGAAAGGGTAGAAAAGGTTCAACAAATACTCTTTGGCATCATCATCTTCTTAATGTTTGAACGAGACATGGAATTTATATGCGAGATTTGGAACAAAGGCACTAAAATGAGAAAAAGCTCCGAACGACTTTCATTAGATAAACTAAGTGACAGAATCGTCATAATGCTTGAAATACTTAAAATCGATAGGAGACGTAACTAGACGAGGACCACTAAACATGCCATGTGAACTAACTCAAAAGGAAGCGAATCTTGTTTATTATTTCTGGGTTTCAGATATGCGTAGTGAAGTTTAAGCGTATTGATACAACTCACGAGTTCAATGAGGATAGACTAGAAGTGAGGATATAACTTCTTGTGAGAGAGAGAGAGAGAGAGAGAAGGATGACCGGGACTGGCTTGATATGGTCGGGTAGGGTGCTTGAAACAAACAGCAGGACTTTGACACCTCTGTGTCAAGGATGTAGAAGACCCCCAGACTCGCGTCCTCTACCAATAATCCACTTTGTCGAAAGATCTCGAATCAAACAATAATTAAGAAAGAATGAGATACTGCAATTAAGTGTTCGAGTGAGTTTACTCACATAAATTAAATTAAAAGAGAATTGTGGTAAATTCAGAACAAAGTTCAAAGTGGTTAAAGGAGTCAGATGAATTGTCCCTGACCCAAGGACACAAGATGTTGACCCATTTGCAAGGGTAACAGTAAAGGTAGAAGGGTGAGACTGAAACGTAGTAAATAAACTGGAGTTACCTGTCATGTGGTCGGTGGCTCTAGAGTCAATGACCCATGTGGAGGAGGAAATAAACATGTGTTGGTTTTACCTGACTCAACGAGTGTAGTGATAGAAGTGAATCTGATTTAAGTGATTTTGATATTGAGATGGCGAAATCTTGGATTTTTACGTTGCAACCCTCCTACGCTTAGATACATGACTGGATTTATGACAATGTAACACACAACTCCTCCTGAGGGTTTTTTGTTAGTCATAGAAGCATATCTAATTAAAATAGGTCACTGACAATCTGAAAGATACCTGAAAAATTAGATCTTGTAGGGAAAAGGACCACCTTTCCATGAAAAACACGGCATTGGAATAGAACTTGGCCTTACAATCCAAAAAACACCTTTGGAACTCAAAGAAATCAAGAAAGACAAGCAAAAAACCCTAGATAGGTAGGCTGCCGAATATAAAAGTGTTTGAAAAACACTGTTGCAGGGCTTGAATGTGAAATACAAGTAGGTAGATGACCTTGTCGGCGGTCGGCGACATCGGAGGTGAAATTCAGTGGCCGGACTATGGGTTGAGCGCCCTCACGCATTGCTTAGAGGCGCGTGGGATGTTGGTTGCCAGAGATTCCCACGACGGTGGATAGATCGGCTGAGGCAATCCAATCGGTGGGAGAGTCCACAGTCGGAGATGAGTAACTTGGCTACAATCAAAAACACCTTTGGACCTCAAAAATCAAAGAAAGACAAGCAAAAAACCCTAGATGGTAGAAATTGCGAGATATAAAAGTGTTTGAAAAACCTTTGTTGCGGGAGCTTCGAATGTTAAATACAAGTAGGTAGATGACCTTGTCAGCGGTCGGCGACATCGGAGGTGAAATTCAGTGGCCGAACTATGGGTCGAGCGCCCTCACGCGTTGCTTGGAGGCGCGTGGGATGTTGGTTGCCGGAGATTCCCACGACGGTGGATAGATCGGTTGAGGCAATCCATCCAGGTGGGAGAGTCCCTGGTCGGAGATGAGTAACTTGACCCTACAATCCAAAAAACACCTCTGGACCTCAAAGAAATCAAGAAAGACAAGCAAAAAACCCTAGATAGGTAAGAACACTTAGAATATAAAAGTGTTTGAAAATCACTGTTGTAGGGCTCGAATGTTAAATACAAGTAGGTAGATGACCTTGTCAGCGGTCGGCGACATCGGAGGTGAAATTCAGTGGCCGAACTATGGGTCGAGCGCCCTCACGCGTTGCTTGGAGGCGCGTGGGATGTTGGTTCTTAGGAGATTCCTGACCGGTGGATAGATCAGTTGAGGCAATCCATCAGGGTGGGAGGATCCACTGGTCGAGAGATAGTCGTGGAAAGTTCGTCGGGACTTGAGTAAGTCGAGCGGTGACGGGTTTTCTTGGTTCCCAAGAATTTGCCCTTTTTGATCGAAGTCTAGCCCCAGGCTTTGATACCATGTAATTAGAGATAGTTGAAGGAAAAACTGTCTTTCATTGATCACAAACCACCTATTTATATACAAGACAATCCCAAACCAAATAGGAAAGAATACGAAGTTTTCTAACTCTACATGAATGCAAATTTCTTTTTTCCAACTAGTTTCTAATTCTACAATACTATAACATTAGGGTTGTGGTATGGATTTTTTAGATTGGCTAATATGGATTGGGCTCCTCTAAGGAGTATTTGCAACCTAATGATTATTTCATGTAAGGGATAGGGAAGCTCCAAGAGAGGCCTGCTGTTATGGCAACTTGCTTCTATTGCTTTGATCTAGGTTATATGATGGGAAAGAAATGATAGGATTTTTAGACCAAGACGGGGGCTTTTGAGGTTCTTTAGGGCACCATTCATTTCCTTGCTTCTTTCTTGGCCTCTTGCTTCCACAGCACCAAGACCATTTCCATTAATTTGGTTCAACTTGATTGGTTAGTGGTGTAGCCCATAGTTTCAAGGGTGTAGTTGGTAAGGAGATGTTGCTTTTGTATTTTATCTATGTTATTCCTTTAGTTTGGCTTTGTGTGTGGAGGATTCTTCATCATCACTTATCCCTAGTTAGATGTATTATTTTTGTTGTTTCTCGTTTAAAAAAAATGAAGTGGGAAGAGTTAATACTCGACTAGCGAAGTTCATACTCAGGACAACATGGATATTTGTATTACTTCGTTGCATCCAACATGGAACTTCTTTCTATAGCAAAGATTCTTTCCGGTATTTTTCACCCACTAAGAATGAGATGCATGGCGAGAACCCTCTTTGTAAATAAAGGGCAATCCTAAAGCCAGGGATTTTTTTATTGACACTAAAGTAAGTATTTTTCTTCTTGAAGACATTCGAACAGTAAAAATAAAACACACTATCATTCTCATTTTAATTTTTGGTGTTGTTCCTAGTGTCACTGTGTGGAATGAACAATGCATAGGAGAAAGAACTCTTTTACACATTAGTTTATTTCGCCTTAAAAATTTGCTTTTGATTCAGATTTGTGATACCAATTTACAAATGGGAATATGGGTTTATATGTTGTCTGCTATCTGTTATACATCTTGAGATGTTGAATGCTTATGGAGTATGAGTATCATGTTTCCAGTCATTTTCTAACATGCTAGTAATTTGTCTTGAAAATTCACTTTACTCATTCTGGAAAATGCACTATGTTTGACTGCTTAACGATATAATGGGATGACCAGGTTTACTGCTACATGAAGATGATGCTGGAAACTGGGGTTTTTATTTTGGATAGGTGATGCTGAAACTGGAAATGAAAGTAAGACCTTACTGACTGGCAGTTATCCGGTTCACATGTTTGCTAAAATAAGCTGAGTCAGATATAATTGCTGAAAAGGATTCACTTCCGGCTGATGTTGCTGGTTACATCTTGAAATGCAAATCAGTTTTCAGGTGCAGGCTTTGCCCAAGAATTGTCTGTTTGACTGAAGAGACTTTGAGAGCTCATCTAAAATCCAAAGTAAGACACTTTGTTCGGATGAGCTTGTTCTCCATAATGATTACTTTATCAATTGTATTGGATGGTTATGGTGCATGAATGTCTAGAACTAAGTCGGTTGATTAATTATTCCCCAAACTCTCCAACAAAGTTCATAGATTATTTTGAGCAAAAAAGGGAACCCTAAGGAGTAGCTCAGTTGGTCTAAGGCCTTGAGGTTTACCCAATGGTCTCCTTAGGGCCATTGGAGGTTTATGTGGCTGTTAACTTTAGGGCCCCATGGGATTAGTCGAGGTGCACAAAAGCTAACCTGAACAGCCATGGTTATAAAAAAAGGGAAAGATAGAAATCGAGGTCATAAAACTAATTTGAATATTGGTGGGTTGCTGGCCCTTAGCTGTGCTGGGTATTGAAGTTGTAATGTCCATGAGTACTTTCATGTTAATTTTTTTGTTTTAAAAACCTATCTAATCATAGCTGATTAACCATTCCATTTCATTTGGAGATCTGTATTTACTATTGCGTAGTTGTTTAAAATTCATAAATTTATATTGTTTTGGCAGATACCTAGAGTAGTGTTGTTTATGCTGTTAAAAGGCCGAAATGATGATGCAATTAATTAACAAAATAACACAATGGCGCTCCAGTGTTTTCGGCATTTTCTTGAATTAGCTCTGTTATGCATGGTTTAAATTGTCATCATATTCAGTTAGCTTGTCATGTTTAGTGCTTGAGGAGTTCACAAACCAAACTATTCTAACTTGAAAGAGTAGTTCGCGAGGCATCTTTAATGCAAATGTTGCATCTGCTCTTTCGTTTTTCCTCTCTTTTCTGTTGGGTTGGAGCAAGTAGTGCTAATAAATCATTTGGCAATGCAGTATCATCTTGTTTATGCAAGTTCATCTGTGATGCTCCCTTTAATAAAATGATCATCAAAATACAACAATCCCAGTTTCTGGTCATTCTGCCCTTTGTTACGTTCTTAACTTGGATTTGTAGCAAATAATGTTACGTACTCTGTTTTGATCTTTTTCTCCTTTACTACTTTTGCCCAAATAATCTCTTCTTCTTTTATGACAATAGAGACATTCTCGTTCTGAGAAATTACTGAATGACGGGAGGCTGAAGGTCATGCTCAACAGCGATGGAGAAGAGGAACAACAAGAGACCCCTGCAGAGATGCATGCTCGAATTGTCGCTCTTGCTCAGGTTGGTTCTCAATTGAAATAATATGCAGCCAAAATAAGACTTGGACTCATGTGACTAGTTGAACTAATTCTACTCCAAAAATCTTTCAGCCTAATCGAAAGAGGAAAAACAAAGGGAGACAAAGACAAAGGAAGAGATCAAATAGGAAGGTAAAGAAAAATCCGGTGATACTTGTCGATGGATGCATCTATGATTATAGAATTACATATAGGCCAAATGAATTCCTTGATCTAAATTGCAGAAGGTGGGAGATGATTCGGAGAATGGAAAAGGAAGAAGACAAGGGAAAAAGAATCCAGCTAAGAAAAGGCGTAAAAATGAACACTGAAGAATATCAGAATCTACTTGTTTGCTGTGTAGCAACAGAGATCCGTTTCTGCAAAGAAAGAATGTCTGGTATCTCTTCTTGGCTCTGTTATGTTTTTATGCGTGATGATAACACATGTGATAAGAGATTAGTTTATTTTCCTTTTTCCTTTTTTCCTGGGACCCCCTTGGGGGTTATCAAATTCCAGAAATTTTGTTTACCTAACAAATCAAGGCCATCAAATGCTGTTGTAGATTTTTATGGAATTGTGTTTGAAAAGTTCAAAGTTTTGATATGTCCAGAAATAGAGTCGGGTAACCTGTTATCCCTAGGCGGAAGGATGGGATGCCTATGAACAAGAATGTCATGGGCTGTGATGATTGTTCTGTTGGTACTTGGTACCCAACAAGGAATTCACATTTGAAATTTAAGCAAATGTGATATGTGGTAAGCCAAGCCAAATCATCAGCAGCTAACTATGAGCACTTTTTTTGGTTAGGCCATGAGGTGTGTTGAGTAGGTCCGTGCACATATAGAAGACACCTTTAAGTCATACCACATCCAGACTATCCTCCATTTGACTTGTGATCGATCACAAGGACGGTAAAACTCTACCACATAACAAAACTGTATTCTCAGGGCTCGAACTCCAGACCTTTGGTTAAGTTAGGAGAGACGTCAACCGTTGGTGATAGTCCTGATCATCTTTGACAACCGTTGTTAGGCCTTTGCCAATTCACGAAATTTAATATTGCAGGCCAAATTGGATCTCGTTGTTGAATCACAAAAACGTTTAAACTTCAAACGGTTGTTCTTGTTCTTTTTTTCCTCTTCCATTTTTATTTATTTATTTTTTTATTTGTGAAAGAAGACTATGGGTAATGAAACCTACAAAAACGATTAAACGATGATCCACGATAATTTTCAAAGACAAAGTTTATAATATATCTAGGAAATTTAGACCATCAAATATTTGGATCAATATTGCAAATACCTTTTTTAGTTAAACAATTCATGGTTCTATTCGCTTCAGTGTGACAATAGTGGTAGATATTTAGAAAGCTTCCAAATATCCTCAATTTGAAGAATAATCGAACTAGGCAAATTACCTTTTTTATTATAACAATCTGTGATTATTTTGGAGTTCCCTTTGATCCCATTCCAAATATCTTCCATTCGAAGAATAATTGAATTAGGTAAATTACTTTTTTTTTTAATTATAACAATTCATGATTACTTTGGAGTTCCCTTTAATCTCCAAGTTCAAAAATCCTTTGTATTTTGTAGTTACAACACCATTTTTCAAAGCCATACATTATGTTGTAATTATTGAAGTATTGCCTAAATGTCTATTCTCCGCCATCTTAATAGTTCAATTGGAGTCCCTAATAACCCATTTTGATGCACTTATATTGTTAATACTTGAATCATCAAAATTTAATTTGAATCTTCCATTAATCGAAGGTATTCATCGAATCCATTCTCACCTTTACGAGGAACATTACGTCATTCATTACTAAGATAAGAGTCACTCATAAACTCAAATATTTGGAAAGTTATGGTAGCCTTCTCAATCATGAGAAAGGGATCGAGTTTGAATTTCCTAAATACAACGTGATTTCTAAATGATAAAGGTAATTTTTTCTATTGGATGTTTGAAGAGTTTACAATTGGATTTGTATTTTTTATAAATCAATTAAAGCTAGGAAAGGAAATTACCTTCAAAAAAGAGAACAGTAGGACAATTATATACGATCCCAAATTCTTTGAACAAAAGGAGATGATTTAAATATATGATCAATATTTTCACTATAAATAAATTGCACAAACAACAAATGCTTGTAATTTCTAGTATTCTAACAATTAGAAACTCATAAGTGGAGGGAGCTTCTCTAAGAACCTATCGAATGAAAACTTTTAGTTTTGTTAGCAAGTTTAACTTCCATATCAAATTTAAAATTCTATGTCTATGATCCATCGAAGGCTTTCTCATTCCCCAATTTGCTGACTTAAGAGAAAACTTTCTTATCTTTAGAGAAACCCCCAAAGATTTCATCCTCTATAGAACTATAAGGTATACGAATTGCTCTAATATTTGCTAGCACATTCAAAGGGAGGATTGTTGAAGTTGAGTGAATATTCAATTCCTTAGTATCATGATTTATAAAGTCATATAACATCTAAATTTATGTATTGTAAATTACTGTCATCCACAAAAGAAACAAGAGAGCAGCATATAAACCTAATAATATGTCCAAAAGCAAATCTTTATGCCATATCTTATACACCATTTTAAGCTGGCTCTAATATACTCTCTATGATTAATGATTTCTTTCCATAGAATAGAATCTCCATCCTTCTTTGGAATTCTGAAAAAAATTGTTGTTTTTGACATATTTATCATGCATGATCCTTGCCCAACCACTATCATTATCCGTGAGAATTCTCTAGCATAGCTTAGCTATTGAAGCTTTGTTTACATCATCATTCTTTCTAATTACTTGCCCTCCTTCAAACTTAGATCTACAAACATCATCCAAATAAAGAAAATATGTTTGGTTTCATTGACCTTAATATTTGGAAGCTATAAGAAATTTCTATTAATTTTATATAAATCTTCATTATTATTCCTTGTTGTAAGGTTAAAGCAATTGAACACATGAATAGGAGAACTTGCCAAATTAGTCTTTATTAGAGTTACTTTTTCAGCTCTCTCGAAAGGAAACGAGCTTTCCATGATGCTGACTTTTTTTGGGACCTAAGAATCACTTGAGAAAAATTGCTTCTATTAACTCTACCTTGAACTATTAGACAACCAAAATACTTGCTAATGCCATTGGAAATAGAAATATTTAGAGCTTCCCAAAGCCTTCTTTTCATAACCCATTGAATATTATTTGAAATTTGAACCAAAGATTTATGAAATTCACAAGTTAAATAGCCATGGCACAAAACTTATGTAAAATATTATTAATATTGGAGTAAGCTTTATGTGAAGCTTTGGCAAAAATAATATAGTTATTAGCAAATATAGGAAATGGAATTTTAAGACCATTTCCATGAGTTTGTATTGGGATACCCTCATTGTCTAATTAATTCTTTATCAAACAACTTAACACAAAGATTAAAAATATAAAGAGATCGAGGATCTCTTTGCTAACCTCTTTGTTATTTGTTTTTCAATGAATTTCAATGTGGGCATCAGCTCGGATCTACAACTTCTCCAAGACTTCGACTATGTTGGACTCTATATCCTAGAAAATTTTCCTTTAGAGAAAACAAAGATGCATCACGTGCAACCCCATACCCATGTAACTCTCACGCCTGTGTAACCCTTATGTTAAAATTTTTATAGTATATCCTTTAGTGTCATACCAAATTTTTTAGATTTATTTGATGTCCAATATTTTATATTAACCGCTTAATTTGTAATTGAAAAATAAATCAAGTAATATCTTTTATGTATGAGGTATTTGTAATTCATTATTTGGAAAGTAAATTATTAAGATATTCGGAGTGGTATCGCGTTGATGCTGCAAGATATTTTATATAATTCTTATGAATTTGAAATGAATAAAACTATAGATTTTGAATTACTTTCTAAAGCTTTGAGGGATAGATTAATATATTCTAGATAAGATTATACCTATATTATCTTTATTTATATTAATTATTATTTTTTTCATTTGTTCTACAATTAAATTATCAAGCTTATACATGGATATTCCTTACTTTTGGTCGCTTCATATCTAAATTTCTTTTAAATTGGTTACTCATACATCTAAACATCAATATACCTTATAAAAACGTAAATGAAAATTGCCATCTCATTGCAAAAATGGCGATCCGACAGCGGAGGACCGGCAGCTTCTCCGATGATTAAGTCAGCAAAAATACGGAGAGAAAGGGGAAGAAAGTTCGCACAGTTGGAATTGTATACCTCTCCCTCGTGGGGATCCTTTTGATTTATAGACAATGGTTGCCGAATCTCCTATTTTTAGGGATCAATATGTTTTTCTTTATCTAGGACTGACTTTCCCTTATCAAGGATTATTCTTCCGAGAAATATGAGATTTGGAAACTAGGAAATTTATGGATAAATATCCTTTGCGTATTTCTCTTCTTTATCTATTTATCAATAATGATCTTGCCATGTGCGGAAGGATGGCCGACTGGGGGATGTAAAACTCTAGACGGGCCGTCTAGGATATTATGGAGAGTCACCACATCTTTCACGAGACGAGGGAACTTGGATCTACGGGTCTAAGTAGTGCCTCGGTTTAATACAATAGGTGGGCTTGGTAAAACCGCATCGCGTCTGCAGTGGGCGCTTGGGCGAAGCAGGCCACAGGCCCATTGAATAGTGGGTTTAAAAGAACATGACACTCCATCACGCCATCTCCTCTGTTTCGATTCTAGCCATATCTCCCTATTGAGATCATATTGTGTTGATTTCTTATTGTTGTTGTGTTGATTTGTTGTTTGGAGATTAGTTTAGGGTTAGGGTTATAGTTTAAACTATTACGAGGCCGAGTGGGGACATGGCTAGTAGTCCTTTTATTAAACGGGAATGGGACACATGACTCCAACCCGTCATTGGTTTGGGACGGGTACGAGAAACAATTGACTAAGTTGGGAAGGGAATAGGATAGGGATGGCTGTCGAACTGTCTCGTTGCCAACCACTGAACTAGTTGAGCTAGTCGGCTTAATTGATTCCCTAGTTGAGTAAGTAGAAGGGTGGCAGAATTTTGTAAATTGATGAAAAAGAAAATGTGGATGAAGAGACTCTAATCGTTAGTAACCTAAACTACCAATTAAAAAAATGTTACACTTACTAGATTTCTATTATGTCTAATCACAAAATATTATCATCCTAATATGAGGGTAACTTGCATCTCCTTTCTTGCCCGGGTCAAGTGTAGCCTTCCATACTCTTAACACTTTTCGTTGGTGTTATAAATCTTTTTTGTTTTTAGTCATGCCATAAGATTGTCTGAGTGAGTGCATTGCATACATAAAGGGTACCATTAAGTATACTGCCTTAGACTAATCCCCATTCGAGCTGAGATGGACTACAAGGGCTGTAAAGCTATACCACATAACACAGTTGTATTTCCAAGGCTCGAACTCGAGACATTTGATTAAGTTAGGAGAGATTCCAACCATCTTACCTACATGTTTGGTGATCATGTTATAAATCTTATAGTACATCTTTTAATATTATACTAAATTGTTTTTAATTCATTTACTATCTAGTATTTGTATTGACCTGAAGTAGTCCCCCTCAAATTTTAATCTAGCTATTTATCCACCCATTAGATTTCACGCTGGTCTCCCCCTTTGAAATTTTAATCTTAGAATAATGTGCCATTGAATTAATTTTTTATTCTAGTATGATGTGTTTTTTATCTAAGCATGTTGTTTTGCAATTTTTATCAACATTCCATAATATTATTAAGGCTCCGTTTGGATCCTAGAAAATACTAGGAAAGAAAAAAATACTAAGAAAAATGATTTTATCATGTTTGGTTTCAATGTAAGAAATATAAAAGAAAATAAAATATAATCAAAATTCCTCAAAATTTTACATATTTTAAAATTTTTAATCCCTATATAATAAAAGCGGATAAAATGAGTTTGATAAACATGCAATTGATTATTAAGCTTAAATATATTTTTTATTTTCCTCAAAAAAGTTTTCCTTCCACTTTTCCTCTATATTTTTTTTCCTTAATACTTTTCGGGTTCTAAATAGAGCTAATGATTCACCAAGTTATTATAATAAAAGCTCTAACCACCAAGTTATAATCCTATCATGTTAATGTAATACAATTTATTAATATAGTGTTTGTGGTATAATGAACGATATATTTACTGGAATTTATAGACTTTTATATTTATAATTTATTAAACATATATATTGTTTTATTTATTACTAAATTATGCCCCTCAATATTTATATATATTGTTTAATTCATTTATTGTTTACTGGAATCCCTATACATGCATGTGATCCTTAGGATTACCATTCTGGTATCCTTCAATGTCATATCGGTTGATGTCAATATTTCATATTGATCCACTAATTTTAAAAGTGTATAAAATTATGTATATAATATTTTTATGCAATAGTATGTTTGTAGTCATTCAATATTTAAATCTTGCAAACTCCGTGGATCATTTCTTATCCACTATTGTTGCGTTTTGAGCCTAAGTCCTTGTGGTTTGTTTTTGAACTTTTCCACGAGCAGTCGGATATTGTCATACGCCCCATATATTCATGATCTTCATATTTCTAATCGATGTGAAAGACATTATGGTACCTTTAGATTACCCAATAATTCTTCATCGAGCAAAGTTCCTGAAACTGTCATGGCCCACTAATTTTCTTATCTTTTATTGCATTTTGGAATTCGACCTTACGTGAAGCCTACTTGCTAAAGAGTTTAACCATCACCATTTTGTTTAGCATCTACCTACACGATTAAGCTGAAACCGGCTCTGATACCACTTGTTGGGAAACCTTATGGACCCTTTCTTATCCACATTGGTATGATATTGTTCACTTTGGGTTTAAGCCCTCATGATTTTGTTTTTGAACTTCCCAAAAGGCCTCATGTCAATTGGATATTGTCTATACTTATGTACTCAAAAGTCTCTTCATTCATAATCGATGTGGGATATTATAGGACTTTGGACCCACACCCAACATAAACGGTAAAGGAAAATTTACAAGATTTTGGGATATGAATAAAAGAATAAATTGCCAAAATATTTGGAATGGTGTTACACCAATATTGCAAGAAATTCCATACTATGAACTTAAAATAAATCAAACTGGAGATTTTTATTACCTTATTAATGCTTTTTAGAGGTTGATGGACATGTCTTAGGTAAGATTATTCATATATCAATATTTATTGATTTTTTAATTTATATTAATTATTAATTATTAATTTTCATTTGTTTTATAATCAAATTATTGGGATTATAACAAACATCACCTTTTAGCATTTACACTTCAACCTGCCTTATCGAAAGAAAAGAAGTAAATGAAATGATTTATAGTATGTGCTGCATTCAAAATCCTTATAACATTTTTTTTCTTATTTTCATTGTATTATGCATATTTAAATCTTGTTCAACTTTTTTTTTTTATTCAAACTTGCAATAGATTGATAGATCAAAGATATAAATTATTAAAAACCATAAAGAATGAAACAATATCCAAGTTAATAGTATAATAACTCGACATAAAGCTTACAAATTTGATAATATAGTGACTAGAATATCTACGACTCCAATTCTTCAACATACTGACGACCATAATCCGATATCTTTGACTGATCAAATCCGTTTTGTCTGTTCGAATGACTCCCACATAACATAAGTGCCACAAAAAGACGATGAAAACACTACGTCATAACAAGCTGATGACAAACCAAACGCTGCAATAAGACAACAACAAATCAAATACCACAATAAGACGACGACAACACGAAAAAATAAGATGAGACCTAAATCTTTGTGGAAGAACCGTTTCATTGAGCAAAAAAAAAATGAAAGAAGGAGATAGCGTAGGGGTGATTTAGGTTAAGAATGACCAAAAAATTATCTTTTTGCTTGAAGAAAATGGGCTAAAAAAATGTAAAAACATGGAAGTTCTTAAATAATTTTGCTCATATTTATCTAGTTCAACTATTTGAACGAATTTATATAGAAAACAGTATTATGTTGATGCATGTTCCAATTATCTCCTTATTTTGTAGTGCTACTTATCTATTATTTTGTTGCAAATAATAAAAAATATTACTTTGATCACTTTATTGAAGGTAATGTGCCACCCTATACCCACACATGCGTGTTACATGCCATACGTGAGGCCCTTATGTTAAAATTTTTATAGGACATCCTTTAGTGTCATACCTAATTTTTAGAATTGTTTTGATGTCCAATATTTGATCTTAACCATATGATTTGGACTTAAAAAAATAAATCAAGTAAAGTTTTTTATATATGTAGAGCAAATACATGCAATCATTCATTATTTGGCACCACAATAAGATGACAGATAGATTTCATATGAATAACATAGTACTAGTAGTAATAAATAACAAATTTATCAAAAAAAAAAGGTAACAAAGGAAAAATTATAAAATTGTGAGATAACA